>VMKM01000607.1:0-286941 GCA_008360985.2 Macquaria ambigua | reverse complement strand
GTGATCCCGCCTAACCATCTGCCAGCCTGTCTGTTCAAGACTCATCTGCCTGCCCCGCCAGCCTGGCCTTCCACGCGCCGTGCAATCCAGCTCCTCAACCTGCCTGGATCTCCACCGTGCTTCGCCTCCCGCCTGAACTCAGCACTGGTCCCGGATCATCCCTGTACCTCTCCCCCTCCCTACTACCTCAGTTGTTCGAATAAACTTGCTTAAGAACTATCACGGCCTAGTCTGTCGTTCTGCTCATTGGGGTCCTACTAGCCTCCATAACACACTCAGGCTAACTCATTTCCTCTGTTATCTTCCACAAGAAAAAGGTCCAGTCAGTGAAGTGGTGGACTGACCGACATTGCCATCCCTAGAGACATCCCCTTATGTGGCTAAGAATTCAGGTTGACATCCATAGGTTGTCGACCTGAATTCTAGGTTTTTAACTTGGTCACTGATTTTAAATGACTGGGACCCCAAATATGTTCAGACTTGCTGCCTCTGAGCATTTTCATCCAACACTAAAATTTCAAATGAGTTTTTAATGAGAGAGCTCTTTATGTAGTTGTTTTTTTATTGTTGATGATTATTATTTTAGTTAACACCTTTCTGATGAACAGATGTTCTCTATTTGCTGTGTGTGTCTGTCTGTATGGAGTCAGATGGGCTGCAGAGGAGGAATCTTATGTGTGGGTCAGTGATTCTGTCTGACTGACATGTTGTAGCTGCTTGTGTTATTCTGCTTGTTTATCATGTTTTTATTGTCTTTTGTAATTAACAACAGCATTATGATCACAAGCAGGTAGATGGGCCTGTGTGTGTGTGTGTGTGTGTGTGTGTGTGTGTGTGTGTGTCATCATCTCTGCCTGGTTGTTCTTTTCCGTCTTTAATGAGCCAGAGATTGCTGTTAATATTGTCTGTGTTGTTTCTTCAGCTCACACATTTCTAATGAACAGCTGCTCTACGTCTGAGAGTGCTAGTGAGAACACACACACACACACACACACACACACACACACACACACACACACAGACACACACACACACACAGAGACACACACACACACACACACACACACACACACACACACACACAGAGACACACACACACACCATACAAGTTTCTCTGTAAAAAGGGATTTGATCAATAAGTCACAGTAACTTCTTTCTTCTTTCTTGTGATTTATACTATTTCAACTGAATTCTATGAGTTTTCAGTATTCTAACTCAGGTTTTTAAGTCAGGTCAATGAAAGGTAAATTTCAATGTGTCAAATGAACTTAACACTGTGAGTTGTAATCATGGCTATGTCTAACAGTCTTAAAGACAGTTATTAAAAATAGTTCTGGAAATTGGAAATTTGGTCTTGAAACATGTCTTCATCTATCTACAAGATACAGGACTAATAACAAGGATATAAGATTTGTGTAACACTACAGTAGGTGGCGATAATGCTCCACCCGGCTGTAATTTATTTATTTATTTATTTATTTTTGTGGTTACAGGGGATAGATAACGTTGGTCCTCAGTCCTACATAGTAGGTGACGGTAATGCACCTTAACGCTGTGACACCCACCATAAAATAGAAAAAAGAAGAAGAAGAAGAACCACCACCAAACGGGGACCAGACATGGGACCAGAACTGGACACAGCGTCGGAGGCGGGGCCACGTTCATTTCTATAAAAGTTGCTCAGTGGCGAAAAAAAAGCTTGATGGCGTACTAAACCAAGCGGTGGACGAATACGCTTTGACAGCCAGATCATGATGAACGGGACTTATAATCAATAACAATTAACAATACATACTTTAGATAATCTGAACTCGAAAAGTAATGTCAGGACTTCCTTTAACTCAAACAAGTAAGTTGAAACCACTAATCGAAACAAGTGAACAGAATGCATGTTAATAAGTTCATTAACGTTTTGAACTTGCATTGCAAGTTGAAACAACAAGTAATATAGAGTCATGTCAACTTACAGCGAGCAATTGAAAGCAAAACTAGACTCAAAATAATGAGTTAAAACAATCAGTGAATCCAATTAGATTTTACTTGAAACTTTAAGGCAGCAATTGAACTTAAGTTTTTAAGTTAAACTAGATGGATTTTTATTACAGTGTAGTTGTGTGCCCTGGGGCAGTGGTGGGGGTCTTTTTGGACTTTAAGCACCATTTCAGTTATTTGTATGTTTTATTTACTACAAAACACATGTAATAGTTTATCCCATTCATTTGAAAACACTATAGATATACAGTCTGAGTGGGCCCTGCCCCCCTCTCTCTGTAATACATCCATTCTCACACATTTACAGAAGACTGAATCAACAACTTAACACATGCATGTGTATTCTCGTCCATCTCACTACCTTCAGAGCAAACTTCACTTCCCTGCCTCTCTTCACCTTCATCATCTTCATTAGTTCTTCTCTCTATCGGAAATTAGCATCTTAAAATTGCACAATACAACAAAACAAATTCCTTGAGGTTAGTGTTACAAATAATTGCTGTAATTAGCTAGGTTCCATCTACATACCAATTTTAAAACATTGCTAGCAATTTATGTTCACTCTTTTTAAAAATAATTTTGTTAACAGGTGTTTTCCCTCAGATTACTTTCTTTCTTGCTCCTGTCTTTCTTTTGGCTTCAGTTTTTGTGGAAAGACATGATTGCCTGAAAGTCCTCTTGGAGTCCTCAACATCAGCATCAGCTCATTCGCTGCGTTTGGAGGTAAACTATTTTTGTCTGACCCTATACAGTTGCGAAGTGGGAGAAGTCACTGGTTCAGGAAGGGAAGAGGTCGGAGTGTGTCAACAAAATGTTGGACTTCAACTTGGGAAACATTCCTGTTTCCTACGAACAGTCAACATTGGTTTCTTTTAACCATGACCATGATTGTCCCCTAACCTTAACCACATGGTTATAACTGTAACCATGACCACGAAGATCCCCTAATCTTAACGAAGTAGTAATTTTAACCAAAAGCATGATCTTTCCCTAAACCTCACCAAGTCATTTTTGTGCCTAAACCTAACCAAATGTTAGCCATAGCATTTTCACATCATGAAATGGATTTATTTTGGACAACAGTGATATGTGACAGTTTTGGAAGGCACGGACAAATTATCTCTTTCTACCAATAGAAAACGCTTCTATGTGTCGTTCTAGTGAGTATGGATCAACTACATATTTTGTCATTTAATTTGGAGGACTTGTTGCTCTAAGTACCCATTTCAAAGTTTCCTTTTAAAGATAAAGGAGTTTATGTTATGGCCATCAGTTTAAATTACAGTATAAAATCTTCTTGTTTGAGAAACCATGTTCTTTTTACCACCAGTTTGGTTTGACATAGCAGATGGCTCTAAATACTATGAAGAAGTCAGACAGAGGCACGATTCAGAGCTGTAGCAATTTCAAAATCTTTAGCTTTCGCTCACTGTTAGCAGCGCACATAATAGAATTTGAAGCTCAGTGATTGGATGTTTCTTATCAAAATGCTTCTTGGGAGTGGTAGTTGACCTCTTTCCTTCAGTTATTATCTAGACAGGGTTTTCCAGTCGAGCCTAAGTCACCTAACACTGTCTATGTGAAAAGGAATGGGACTTTTGACTGCTATTCGTCAACTTAAATTAGAATTGTGTGTTAATGCAGTTGTAAGTGTTAACTCCAGCCCCCAAATTTGGCGGTGAATATTTTGTCACTTGACTAATTGAGCCTTAATTCGCCCAAAATGAAGAAATAATTAACTGCACAACAATGTCAGTCACCCCATGTCTCTCCTCCCCTCCCCCATCCTTCTGGGGTCTCGTTAAAGAGCCATAAGTGAGTGACAGACAGGAAGTCAGCTCATAAAGGTGTCATTGTGTCACCTCATCTCTTCAGTTCCCATTTCAATTAACAGATCACTCTTGGTCTGTATTGTAAGGACAGATTTCCCAGCAAGTGGTCTTGCAGCCCTTTACTGGCTGCTGTCTCAGCGGCAGTGGAATTCAACACTATGATCTTGGCTTTCATACTGATAATTTCACATAGTTAGAACATTTTCAATGGATGTAATATGAAACCAACAACCTTATGCATCACTATGAAGGAAATCAGGAGTTAAGTCTGAGCTTATTGTTACAATGTTTCTGTCACATCATTTAATATTGTGGCTCAAACTGCAAGTGGAGAGACACGTTGTTCTGATGCTAATTTACTTTACGAGCTGTGTAAACTTGAAACAGTTTACAAGAGGAAGAAGACGAAGATAATGGATTCTGATTTAGTTCGTCTTAATACAGTCCTGTGACAGGAAACAATGAGGCAATAAGGAAGCTCATAAAGATAGAAATAGTAGTAATAGTAATAGATCTAAAAAACGTCTATAGAGCGTCTATTCATAGCAAAGAAAGGCCCCCAACATCCATATGTCAACATATCAATATCCTTATGTTAGTTACATTTATTTTCCTCTGTCATCATATTTTTTGCCATCAGTCTACACACAATACCCTTTGTGCATATTTAGAATTGTAGGCTATTAAATGCAGTAGTAACAGTTGAAATACAGACATAGCATAACATAGCATGAATAATGTTTCATGTTTCAAGTTTCAACTGTGTTGTATAATGATAAATAAATGAACACTTGAACCTTGATGTCTTTGTGATAGAAAAAGGTTAACTTTATCTATTAGTAATAATAGTGTACTGTTGATGCATCTTATAGGGACACTGAAATATAGGGTCACTGTTTTAACAACAGTCAAGACTTCAGGGTCAGTGGTGTTCAGCCTACACCAAACTTTTTTCACCATTACATGTAGGTGTTGTGCATCACTAAAAGCAAAACTGTATTCTGGGAGTGATTTCATTCTCAAATTGGCACAGCTCTACAGTACCTAGCCTATTACTGAATTTGAGGGCCTGTCATGACTTTGGTTTTATGTCTCAACAATCAGCTGTTAAGAATATACATTGTACAGAATGTGCATGTGCATTTTGTTGCTTTTTTTCGTCACCCACAGAGTTGTAGTGATGACGCTTTTTTTCTAGAAAAGAAATAGCAAAAAGACCGGAAGTCGGCAAATTCCATATACATAAAATGAAATGGACCAACAGAATACCAAACTTTACCTTATTTCTAATGGATATTAACCTCTATTACAATTATCTAGTCAAGCTGAAAAACAGAAAAGCAACAAAGAGCCAAACAATATTTGAAACATATAAAAGTATCGACTAATGTTACTTAATCTATGCCCTTCAATTTATTTTTTTATTTTTCCTCCTCCTGTGTATTATTTTGTTTTTATTAAATGTAAAAAGCTTCTTGGACAATCCTTTTACCGAATGTTTATTTATTTATTTATTTTTTTTTATGTCATAATTGAATTCCCTGGCACTTGTTTCCTCTTTTCGTTTTTTAATCTTGTTTATACAGTATGTTACTGTGGTTTGAGTTTGACTATTATCAGTAATGGAAAAAAAAGACCGGAAGTCTTCGTTCTCGCCAGCGGAACTCTGGCGGACCAGGCGTGTTGTTTTCCCGGGGACTCATAACATCGTTGAACACTATGTCGTCTCTCATGTGACAGCTTTATTTTTACGGTATGTTCAATCCTTTACACCCAGAACACAGACAGATAAAATACACAACAGAACTGTCTGTTTCTCGCGAAATGACCACATTTCCGGATTCACGAAACGTCTGTTTAGCTCGGCGCAGACTGCTTCATACTTACATATTGTCCAACGACGAGGGTGTGTTTTGGCGTAAGTTCGTGGAAATAACGTTACCGCGTGAACCAACCAAACAACATTATGAAATATTAGAGTATACTTCGTTTTTTTCACTTAGTAATGTTTTAGCTCCGTAACACACTACATAATGTCACAATACTGACAAGACATAGACATACTCGTAGCTTAAATTAGTAACGTTAGTAACGCAAGCTGCTCTCTAAATTAAGTTACGCTCATAACAGTCTACAACGTTAACGTGTATCAGTATATAATAACACTACATTGTCTCCAGCTTTACTGTCATGGTAGCTCTTGAAATTAGCAGGTATTACTGAGAAATCTATAGTAATCCACCTGTAGTAATACATAGTAATCCAATCTATAGTATAGAAATCCTATAACAAAAGAGAGGCTCAAAATTCAACCAGCTTTTGCTGAAAAACCTCCAAGTCCGGATAATTATATTTATTATACTATAATTGTTTAATTTTTTCATTTATAAATGGCTCGTGAGCCAACTCCTAATCTTTCAGTTGGTTGTGCTATATAACAGTGGTGAACATTCGAAATGATTATATGAATATTATGTTAGTGAAGCTCTGATTCAATATTTATATTCCCTTACATAATCCAGCTGCACAGTGCACACTTACTTAAAGGTGGGGTAGGCAGTATTTTGTTTGGCGTCATTGTGCAAAAATCCATAATAACCGTTCAGCATATTATAATTCAAGTGGTCTGAGAGAAAACCTCTACTTCAGCCCCTCCTCTTGGCTCTGTTTTCAGGCTTCAGAAAATCTAGAAAAGAAGGGGTGTCTTTGAGAAGACAAGTCACACCGAGAGGGACCGGGGTCTTGGTGAGGGTCACGCTGTGGAGAGTGAGCCATATGAGGCATGAGGTTTTGCAGGGCAACCGACTCCTTCTGCTGCCGGTCGAAGTTGTGGGTTTGGTGGGAGGGGTTTAGCGGAGTGATAAAAGGTTTTGCATAGGTTGCACAGGTTTTTGAAGTTTTAGATATGCATCAGATACAGCCATGAACTTGATGCCTCTATGTAAAGGCCAGTGGGAAGTGCATTAGCTCTACCAGTAGAGGTTGGTGTTTTTGATGTATCAGTCTGATGTCAGTGTTGTGTTGGAGCAGGGATGTGTGAAGCAGCAGAGAAAGACCTGTATGCTGTCCTGGGAGCCAGCCCCTTCGACTCAGTCCAGCAGCTCAGACACAGATACCAGCAGCTGGCCTTACAGGTACACACACTGCTCTGTCTCTGTGTCAGCCTGAAGCAACACACAACCACTACTACATACTACAGACAATAGGCACAATCCAAACTAAACCCAGACAGAGGGTATATGTGACAACACATCTGAAAAACATTATCTTTCTGTGTTCATGTTAATTCAAGAAACAGCAGCTTCTGTTAAAGCATAAATGATTAATTCTAAATATTTAGCTGAATCTGTTAAAGAACAAGTTCAAATTTTTTTAAGTCTATCTTAATACAACAAACACATGTCCGTTTGTACGTTGAGGAAGTTATGGGCAATCATTGTTCCTGTTCATACTGGCTGTAAAGTTATCCTTTCTTATCAGAACTGCATGGGAAAAGATGGGGGACTAAATCCACTGTCCTTGTTCTGCGTTAAAATAGATTCTAAAGTTCAGCTGAAGATAATATGAGTCTTCAGTGGTCTGAGTTTGACAAATCAAGTTGGTATCTTCCTAAGTTACAGTCTTTCTAGTATGAAATTTCCTCTGTGTGTTGTGTGTGTGTGTGCGCACGCGCAGTACCACCCAGACCGTCTTGGAGATTCTACAGAAGCAGAGTCTGGTGTGAAGAAGTTTCTAGAAGCTGATGCAGCCTGGAGGATCCTTAGTGACCAGAACACCAGGAGACAGTACGACCAGCAGAGGAGAGGTAGGACTTCACATTTCAGCTTATCTACTGTTATCATTCACATGTTCATTGTTTAGTTTCTAAGACATGAAAAACGTCTGTCATTATTATTTGTTAGCCTGACATCATCAGACCAATTGACAAATGCAAATTAGTCTTGGACTCAGTTCATTTTTAATTTCCAAGGGGCGTTATCAATGGGCGCAGACCAAAATGCCTCTGGACACAATTGGACTACAACCAATCAGAGCAACGAAACATGTGACGTAGCGCTGAGCGAATCCTGTTGGAAGTACGGCATCTTTCTTATCAACAAAAGCTTTAAGTCTTGCATTTTCACCAAGTCGGCTGGAAAACTGCCTGAATGGGAACGTGAATCTGCGAGCTCATGTTATATTTGCTCTGGCAGATGCATCTGGTTCCCGGGCTAATTATTTGTGTTAATATGATTTATTGTGTATTTTAT
The DNA here is from genome assembly GCA_008360985.2 of Macquaria ambigua. NCBI lineage: Eukaryota > Metazoa > Chordata > Actinopteri > Centrarchiformes > Percichthyidae > Macquaria > Macquaria ambigua. The sequence goes on along the minus strand of VMKM01000607.1, from coordinate 278,867 downwards.
GGAATGGTCAAGATTTGCATAAAAAATCTGGAACGGTATGGCAAATTTTGAGTGGCTTTAAAATTCTGTTTACATTTTATGCTCAGAAAGATGATGGGATACAGTTCTCATGTGAGTGAAATCTGTAACCTTATCCAAAGCTGAACTGGAGAGTGTACAAGCTACTACAGAGGAGGAGCTAACAGGGCTGGGCAATCAATCAAAAAATTATCAAAGCTGACATTAAAGCAACATTATGCAAGATATTTGGTATTTTGTGCGACTTGGCGCCCCTACAGTTTTCAGAGTGCAGTTCACCCTCATGGACAGCTGTACATGTGCATCTGTTGACAAGCTGAAGGATTTGGATTTGGTGGGCTGACTCTGCTTATGATCAAAAACTAGTGAGTCGACAACTTTGCTAACAGCCAAACATCAAGCAAGTGCAACGACACAAGACATAGCAAGCCAGCTAATATTACTTACTAGTCCAACAGCAAGAAGGCCGGCTCACTGTCTGTCCTGCAGCCTTTTATTTCGCCAAGCTCTCGCCAACGACTAAAAGCCAGTCCGAGGTATACTCTTGTCCGGCCTCTTGCTCTGTCACTCTCTCTTTTTCTCTTCTTAGCTTCCTCCATCAGTATCCTCTTCAGTCTCTTGTCCTCTGCCATGATGTCCGTACTTGGAATACCGAGTTAGACCCATGTGTGACGTAGTGCCGTAAAGCGTTACGCACTTCTCATGGGAGATCGTACCCGCTCAACCTGAGTTACGTAGTGCAAGAGCAGGCATTCGGGGCGCCAAGTGGGAATGAAAGAGGTGCTATTCTCCTTATTACAAGTCAGTGTACCATCAAAATGATTTTGAAGCTGTTGTTTTAAGGTAAAATAGTTGCATAATGTTGCTCTAACCAACCTATTTTCAGTCCCGTCAATTAGTTTGATAAATTCATTACTTCATACAGGTTGCCACCTACCTCTATAATGCACCTTAAAGGGAAAATTCACTGCCTGTCATGTGGCTGTCCACTCAGTGTTGAAGAAATACATCCCTCAGTGCGTGCTACATTGGCTGAGAAAGCTGTTTTCTTTTGCTGCAAAATTGGTTGTTCTTCCGGCACCACTGCCGTCATAGTGATGTAGATGGAGGCACGGAAGAACTACAGGCTATTTCAGCTTGGATTTCTAGTCTCAGCCTGTGGGGAGCCAGGGGGCATGCTGCCGCTCAAAAACAAAACTTGTTCTCTTAGCTTGTAAACTAGCTACGTTTCCAACAGCGAACATGGCATCCCAAAATATGAGTGCAGAGGATGTTATGGAGGAGGATACATTTACAGGGGTGTTTTGGCTGACTTGGATATTCAGCTTATTTATTCTAGCCAGAGTACACAGACGAAGAAATGCAGAGGAGAGACAGAGGCTGCAGCTGCGTTAGCCGTGCAAGAGGATATAGCTGGCGGGGACCGTCCCGAACCTGAGCTGGTGGTGCCTTTGCTCAAATTGCCCCCAAATGGCAACAGAAACTGAATCATTCTTTTGCAATCAATGTCAGTGTGGGTCGTTTTTGTTGGATGCTGTTGCCGACACCAACCCCGGGAGCCCTTACGTGAGTTATTACGCATGAAAGTTTTACTCACTTGGACAGAGGTGTGCTGGAGACCTTCTTCATGATCCCGAAGATAAAGTGGAAAAGACAACCAAGACCAGCAGGGCCAAGAGGGCAGATGACAATTGAGTGAGCATTTTTGTCACCTAACGCTATGTTTTGGTCAACAAAGTAACGGCTATAGGCTAGGCTAGGCTGGTCCCACAGGCTGGGGCGATGTTGGACTAATAGAGGGACAGTCAGGAGAAACTGTGTAAACGTTAAGCCCCTTTTGAAGCCAACTATATAACGAGAGTAGTAGGTTGGATGCCGGTAACTGTTTTTTCATGTTGTGGTTTTGTGGAACTTTATACTGCAGCGCTAGCTCAGCTAGCGGTAGCTTTGTTGTTATACGGAAGCCCGTTCGGCTCGGTGAGTGTGTGTGTGTGTGTTGCTGTTGTATCTGATAGACATGCCCTGACGGTAACGTTATAGCTGTGTGAAAAGACATGGTCAAACTGCAGGAATTCATTAGCTTGGCAACGTTGTATAACTTTGATTAGCAGCAGCTAGCAGCTAACTTGCTCAGAGGGGTTAGAAGCTTGTGCGCAATGCTTCCCGGTATATGTAGGTACTGCCAGTACGGCTCAGCGAGCAGGACAACTCAGTTTTTTCGGTCAACATAGCACTCACTGAGGAATGTATTGCTTCAATTACCGACATTTACCATCAACACTGAGTGGACATCCACGTGACAGGCGGTGAATTTTCCCTTTAAAGTACAACCTATGTACACAACCAGACAGTGTTTCTGTGTGGGTTAGTTTTATTATGTCGAGTTGGCAGAGTAGTGCAGCCTCTTGAAGCATACAGTGTAGGGCTGCCCCCGACCAAAGATTTTCCTAGTAGACTAGTAGTCGTTTGTTCAAGCCATTAGTTGACTTATTGCTTGACTAAAACTCTTCTCATCGACTAACGTTTGGTTGACTATTAGGGGACAGCCCTAGTTGTTGTAGATGTTGGTGGGGAAACTTCCTTATTAAAGTATACTCCAATCTAAAATATATCTGGGTGTCTAGCAGGGTATCATAATGTTGTTACTAGTGTCTATGCAATACTTTAGTACAGACAGACATATCAAATTGCCATCAGATTACCATAAAGGGGTGTAGACATGTAGTGACTATAACATAAGACTGTACATAAAGATAATAAAACATACAAAAATAGACAAATACAAAACAGCTTATAGTACTTTAAAGTTTTTGATGCCCAGTGCTACAGACACATTTCAGTCAGAACCAAAAAAGTATAAAAGTTTGATGCTCAGCCCTACTTTTAAGAATTGTAGGCTGGAAAGGTCACTCTGAAAAGTTTGTATCTTACTCTTAGCTGTTAGCTGATTCAGTTACAGTGGATTCCAGTGTCGACCCAGAGTCACTGTGGGGAAAAAGAAGAATGAAAACATCCATAGAAACTTCTCAAAGAATCCTGCTGTTCTTTCAGGTATAAAACTGTAAGAAATAAAAGAGATGTTTGTTTTCTGTTGCTATATGCTTCCTGAAAGCCCCAGTCTCTTCCTCATCATTGATCCTGTTTTAAATTATCACTACTTTAGCAGCAATTATTCCTCACACAGTGTAACACTAATTAAAACCCACGTAAAGTTTAGCACTAATTATTTATGGTTCAAAGTCATTATTACTGTCAAACTGTACAACTTGATAATGACTGTTTCCTCAAGAGTGAACTGTAAAAAATATCCATGTTCTGTCTATCCATCAGTCCATCCATTTGTCCATCCTTCTATCGCTTTTCATCCATCCATCCAGTGATGACAGAGGTTCTGTCCTGTGTATTTTTTTTGAGAATGTGGGCATTGTAGCGACCAGGACCTCCTTGCCCCAAAAGCATCTTAAGGCTAACATGATTGTAAAATCCATTTTATGAACCTTCTTAAGCTTTAGAGGTGTATCCCGAGAGTATTGTAACTGAAGACACTCTTGAACTATAGAGCAGTAGGAGGCTAAGAGCATCTTAAGAAGAACCAAAAACTACATGCTTTGTTTAAGCTTTATGGTTTTTGTTCATGCTTCATTTTAGGTTTAACATGAGCTTAAGAGTAACATCTGCCTTGAGCATCAGCTAAATCAATCAAAGTTTACTTACTTGCACCTAGGAACATGAGTTATACGTATATAGGGGCAGCAAGAAAGCTGAAAGCTGTCCACTGTTTACTGCACATTAAGCTTCATTTTCATACTCAACAATTCCAAGTATAAAACATTTTTTTGTGTTGCTTACAACACTTACACTTTGTGATGTATGTATTTTTAATATATAGCACAGCTGACAGACCATTAAATCTGTGAAGTTACTTAAAAGGGTTATCCGCATCATCTTCAGCACTGCAGACAGCTGAAGTTCAGAAACCCCTAATGGCTTATGCTTGCACTCGCTCTGAAGTACTGCTTTGGGAAATGTCTGTCGAAATTTAAGAACAGTAGTAGAAACACTCTTAGAAAACGCTCTTTACTTCTAAGATTGGTCTTTGGGAAATGGGGCTCAGGTCAGTTTAGATTTTACAAATGAACTACTCATGGCTGTAATGTGTCTGCAAAATGTCACATTGATTAGAAAAGTCTTGTTTTAAGTTTTAAAATGCATTTTCACCAAGTCTGGTGAGTTTTGAAATGTTTTATGAGATGTTAGAGAATTAGTTTTTAAAGGCACTTACCAACAGTTGGGGGGAAAAGTGTGAGGAAGCCAAATTAGTCAAATCATCTAACATATAAGACATAATGTGGAACGTGTACCCTCCTGACCTTCCTAACAAACAAAAATACATACAGTATCTTATTGCTGAAATAATATGGAATATAGCAAACAATTACACCAATAACATACAGCCATAACATTATGACCACCTGCCTAATATTGTGTAGGTCCCCCTTTTGCTGCCAAAACAGCCCTGACCCGTCGAGGCATGGACTCCATTAGACCTCTGAAGGTGTGCTGTGGTATCTGGCACCAAGACGTTAGCAGCAGATTCTTTAAGTCCTGTAAGTTGCGAGGTGGGGCCTTCATGGATCAGACTTGTTTGTCCAGCACATCCCACTGATGCTCGATTGGATTGAGATCTGGGGAATTTGGAGGCCAAGTCAACACCTTGAACTCGTTGTCGTGTTCCTCAAACCATTCCTAAACCATTTTTGCAGTGTGGCAGGGCGCATTATCCAGCTGAAAGAGGCCACTGCCATTAGGGAATACCGTTTCCATGAAGGGGGGTACTTGGTCTGCAACAATGTTTAGGTAGGTGGTATGTGTCAAAGTAACATCCACACGAATGGCAGGACCCAAGGTTTCCTAGCAGAACATTGCCCAAAGCATCACACTGCCTCTGCCAGCTTGCCTTCTTCCCATAGTGCATCCTGGTGCCGTGTCTTCCCCAGGTAAGCGATGCACACGCATCCGGCCATCCACATGATGTAAAAGAAAACGTGATTCATCAGACCAGGCCACCTTCTTCCATTGCTCCGTGGTCCAGTTCTGATGCTCAAACTGCAACCACCTTTCTATCAGAACCAGCATTAACTTTTTCAGCAGTTTGAGCTACAGTAGCTCTTCTGTTGGATCGGACCACATGGGCCAGACTTCGCTCCCCACGCGCATCGATGCGCCTTGGCCGCCCATGACCCTGTCACCGGTTCACCGGTTTTCCTTCCTTGGACCACTTTTGGTAGGTACTGACCACTGCAGACTGGGAACACCCCAGAAGAGCTGCAGTTTTAGAGATGCTCTGACCCAGTCGTCTAGCCATCACAATTTGGCCCTTGTCAGAGTCGCTCACACCCTTACGCTTGCCCATTTTTCCTGCTTCCAACACATCAACTTCAAGGACAAAATGTTCGCTTGCTGCCTAATATATCCCACCCACTGACAGGTGCCATTGTAACGAGATAATCAATGTTCTTCACTTCACCTGTCAGTGGTCTAATGTTATGGCTGATCGGTGTACATTCATTAACAGATTAAATGTAAATGTTCAAAATATCAATGCATGTATTAAACACATGATTTACACAACTTTCTTATCTAAATGTTTAAATTGGTAAAACTCTATATCTGACATAAATTCTCAAATACAGTAAAAGCCAGAAGTGAAATAATGGCTGACTCTCAAATAATGACTAACACAAACAAACAAAGGCTAGTCATTATCAGTACAACAACTCCCCACTCTCTGACATTAAAAGCCACTGGGAGGCTGAAACATAATTGCTGGAAGACAGTAGCTCAACAGCAGTTGACATAAACAACAAAATGGAAGTGACTGGAAATAATTAGTGAATAAAACAGTATTTTTGTTTAAGGAAGACAAAGAGCAGCAGAGTGGTGAGTATGGCATGACTCCGTTGTACCGATGGAATTAGTGCTGTGTAAATATAAGGCAAACATGGAGGAAGTGTTGAGTTTGCATCAACAGCAAATTGAAACAGGAGCAGATCAGAAAAGAGAGAGGCTCCTTACTAAAATATGATCAAATATAGAACAAAATTTGAAATGGAATTCAAATAAAGGACTGGTTCTCTCTGCAGGTGAGGTAAATGACTGCAGAGACTATTTGATCATCTTTGGTCAGAGCCCCACTGGGCTCGGTCTGTGTCTCTGTTTCACAGCACACAATACAACTTTAGTAGGCCTGACTCTAATACAAGACAAAGAGACAAATCTAGCCAAACAAGGCACATGTATGTAACAATGTAACATTGCCACTGAGCACAATTCTTCCATCATTAAACGTACAGAATGAGTGGTCAGAGAGAGGGAGAAGTGCATTAAGCTCACACTTTTTGAAGAGAAAGGCATGTACCAGCTTGTAAGGTACAAGTCTCCTCCAAATATCCCTGTTCTTCTTTACATGCTTCTTCATACCAGCAGGTGCTGCAAGTTTAAGCCTCGTCAATCCTGATGTAATCAAGATATACATATATATATATATATATATATAAGCGTTATTATAAACTGCTAAAGCTACTATGATTGACTATAGTGGCTATATACTATGTATGCTATCATTATCATTGTACCGATTGAAAGTAATGCATGTTATTGTCAGTCACTTGATTCAGTGCGTTTACATGCACTTCAGTAACCAGGTTACAGTCGGATTCTCCAGTAAGCTGATTTGTCATGGAAACAAGAAATCTGGTTACTGTAATTGGGGTGGGGCATTAGAGAACTGGTTTCCCCATGTACAATGATTTCTTGTCCATGTATTCTCAAGTCAATTTTATTTATATAGCACAATATCACAAATCACAAACTTGCCTCAGGGGGAGTTTATAATCTGTGCATACGACACCCTCTGTCCTTACAGGCTAGAGGGAGAATGTCAGCCATAACAGCAGAGGATGAAAGGAGATATAATTACATGGAGCAATGCGTTATTTAAATATATATACTGTTGAAAGTCCAACTAAAAGTTAAAGTAACCCATAGAAGCCTCTAGAAGTCTAAATGAGTCGGTTTCCACCGCTGAAACTGTGACTATTTGTTAAATTCAGATACTTTTGTGCTATGAAGGAAAGCTCTGCTCTGTCCATGTCTGTTCTTCTCTCTTTTTTTGCCGTGTCTGTGTCGAGCCATCAGCCGGCTTGACACAGACACAAAAAAAGTCAGCGTCTTCTGTCAATACAGTTAAAATAAGAAAGCCATGTTTCCAAAATAAGGTTTAAGGTAGATTTACAGTAACCAGGTTACTACAATGCATGCAAACACATTCTTCGATTCTTCGAATTCGTCGATTACCCGCGTAGTCTGGTTTCTCTGAGTAACCTGGTTACTTAAGGGCATGTAAACACACTGATTGTCTTCACCGTCTGTCAACCCCCAGAATTCCTTCTATTACTATAATAAGGAAATGATGTATTAATTCTTCTCCAGCGCAGGAACTGAAACAGGATTGGCCAGTGGATTGTACAGTCTATCTGGAGGACATGACCTGGGACCAGGGTAACTACACACCATGTACATTGAAGCACACACACACAAAAAAAGAAAACAGTAGTAGGGATGCTGAGATGTTTCACATCTCACGTACTGAGACGGTTATTTCTGCCTTATACCATGATCTGGGTGAATACTCGATTCTGATTGGCTGCAGTTTGTCCATTCATTCATGACAATGAACACCTACTAAGTAGTTCCAGTGAAACTGTCTGTTCACCGTTCTAAATGAATGCGCTGGCTACATAGTATCAGCCTAATGAGTAACCATAGGAACAGAGACGCAGTCAAAACCAACACTGAGTGTAGTCCTTCAGTGCCTCATCCTCTGAACACCACAGGATAACGACTGTAACACAAGCTGCAAGAAGTACACTGCCCCTCCAAACTTACTGATACTTTGTATCACATAAGCAATCATCTCACATCCCAATCACTATCCAACTCGCTACTTCAGGCTGCAGCCGACAGTACACATAGCCGATCATTTGTTCGTGAAAATCTTGATATTGATTTGGGGACAATGACATGGCTGGTTAGCTAGATAGTCTTGTTGTTAAACATACTGTCAAATTATATTTACTGTTTGTCAACTGTACTCAATGTTATTGACTTTGAATCTTGCTAGCACAACGTTAGCTTTCTGGCTCATAGCTGAGCCAAAGCGTTCTATGAGCTGAGCAGACTAGAAATATCTCCTGTTGCCCCAGTTAACCCTAACCCTATTTACTGGAGAAGTGAACAACGTTCCCATTGCATAAGAACCTTATGGGATGGTAAAGATTGTTCCAGGTATTAGTCAAACCTTCAGGTGTTACCAGGGAAACTGAGTTATGGCTTGTGAAAAACTTTAGATTTTGATTGTAAAACACATGAAAATATAAATTAATGGTCTTCATTTTTTTTCTTTGGCAAGTGACCATGGTATAAGCGGGATAATGCCCTTCGAGGTGTCCATAATCAGGAATTAATGGACGACAGGGAGAACATTTGCCTCCGCAGACACCTCGTCAGGCATTATCCCTTACTTAACCATGGGATATCCAGCAGACTGGAACGCAAGTTTAATCTCTAGTTTGAGCATAAAACAAACACTTCTACATTGTAACTATTTAGTTTCACTCTAAACTCACCACTTTTTCCATTTGCATTGTCTCTACTTACTACTACACTACAACTTAACTAAGGCGTCTGCAAGCAAAACATTGTCGCAGAGAGTGACATTTGACCTAGTACATTCTTCAGGTAATATGGGAGAGAAAAACACTACTCACTAGTAATGCAAAGTAAGAGACCTGCAATAAACTGCGTTGATAAAGAAATAGATAGTAATGAGCTGGCTAGCATATGATACAATTTGTGTCTTTCCATCCAATGTTACCCCATTATATAATAAGTCAACTCATTAATCATTTATTGATCACTTGTGGCACTTGATGTTTTTATTCACGATGTACATGGCTGTACCAGATAGAAGCATGGTAACATCAACAAAGGTCTCCGGACACTTTTTTGTTATAAGCAACCAAGTGATGCCATTGGCAGTTCCCATCTCAAGTGAAAGGAGTGGGTGGTATGAATAGAATCACTATGTAATTCTATATTGCAGTATCAATTGATATGATAATACAGTAAATGTTCTGGGAATGAATTAGGAAACTGTTCATGGTTGATTTAACCAGACGTGTATTTTTGGATAATCCAGCTAATTAAATACCTGCAAGTAAAGGTACTTTATGGCCTTGATGCAACAGAAAATCCATCCTGGACTGGTAGTTCTGCACATTGATGTGCAACATTGCAGACAATGGACAAACCAGGCATATTAAAGGAAAAGATATATATGGTATAAACTCTATGGCAAGACCTGTGATCACGTCTAAATATTGTCATGTCATACACCCCTAGGTGAAAGCAGCATGAAATCACACTTGTGCCCTCATGTGTTCAAAGTAAAGCTAACTGTACATCACATTACTGAGCATGCTCAGTGTCAGTGCAAAGTGATGTAGCCTGTCACAGGAAATGTGCTCCAGTGTAAAAAGTGAAGAAAAAATTCCTCTGGCTCTGTCATTAGTCTCTCCCATCTTTCTAACCGTTTCCATGACAACAGTTAATAAGGCATATCAATTGATGTGTCAATTTTAGGTTATATCTTAACTCTACTTTTGTTTATTTATTTGTTTATTTAAAGGATCCCCATTAACTGATTCCATAGCAATAAGCTAGTCTTCCTGGGGTCCACACCTTACATACAATACATAGCACATTACATGACAAACATGAATTGCACAGATATACATTAATATACATCAATATTAGGGCTGCAGCTATCGATTATTTTAGTAATCGAGTATTCTACCAATTATTCCATCGATTAATCGAGTAATCGGATAAGAGATACTTGCCTTATTAAAGAGCAATAGTAAATTCACAAAAGAGAAAAGAAGACAGGTTTCTTAAAATGAACAACTAATTGGTTTCCTTTTTAGATAAATTATTTTTAATCTTTAAATTGCATATAATCTCTGTCAAAACCAAACCCATTTAGTGCTTTAAAGTGCAAAACATTTTGCGAAATTCAAAAACAAATAAAAAAAATTAAGTAATTTCAAATTACTTTAAAAAGGTAAACATATACATAAACATTGCTTTTAAGTTGGTGCAACTTAACTTTCAGAACTACAATTTTAAACTTAACTACAGTTAAGAACGTACATTAGCCAGTCTTATGAACATGACATGAATAAAGCTCAGGCTTTCACAAACTGACTGCAGCAGTTTATTTGCTGTGGTTATTTTCTTTAGCAAAACATAGCTAACTTAGGAACATAATAACTAGCCACCATGTTTACGTTCTTAACTAGCCATTACATATAGCCATAATTAACTTACATTCTTCACTAGCCTTCATCTCAACTAGCAATCATATTGCTAATAAATGCTAACGTTAACGTTACCTTGTGTCGGGTCCGTTCTGTGGACTGGATGCGTATACAAACTTTTGACACTTTCTGTCGTTTTCTCTGGCCTGTCCCTTCGCCTCGCTCCTCACTATTATCTCTACCTTTCTCCATTTTCCAGTCCGCACTATCAAATCACATATACTTTACGTATCCACAACGTAAGCGCTCTGTGCGGCAGTAATAATCATCCGTGGAAACACAGTGACCACTGAGCAGTATGGATTAAACGAAGCTTTGATGCAAAGAATTAGCATCGAAGATTTTTAGTAATTGAGTTACTCGCGTTTCTCGAGGAATCGTTTCAGCCCTAATCAATATACAATTTAAACCAATCAACACCGTTTACATTCATGTAGAATTTTAAAAATAAATAAAAAGCTACAAATCCCCATATACATAGCATCCTACAAATATGATGTTCCAAGGTGTTTCTTTATTTGCTTTTTAAACATTGATTTCTGTGTTAATTTAGTCAATAATGGTGGTAAAGAATTCCATGTTTTCATTGCTCTATATTACTGAGCGTTTAAGGTCATTAGTGTTTGCCTTAGGGAGTGAAAACCGGCCTTCTGTTGCCTGTCCGGTGGCATATGTATATGACTCTAAATTGAGTTTTATTGATTATACTGATATGGTGGAGTTCTGAATTGTAAAATTTTCCATGGTGCAAGTAGAAGCGCAGCACTCATCCTGTCTTCAACTTTTAGCCAGATGGAAGTGCATGTTATTGATGTTAGTGTCGTATTGACACTGGAGAGCAAGGCGCGCTGCCTTGTTTTGAACTAGCTGGAGTTTGCTTAAATCTTTTTTTGTGGCATTGGCCCATATTATCTGGCAATAATCAAGCTGCGAAAGAACAAGAGTACATAGTACAAGTTTAATTAAATCAGGTGTAAAGTATTTTCTACATTGTCTAACTACAGTTAGTGCCTTGCCCATTTTATTGACAATTGTGTTGATGTGTTTTGACCAGGACAATTTGTTGTCAAGGGTAATGCCCAATAGCTTAGTTTCCTTTACTTGCTGGATGGGTATTCTGCTTATAAAAAGTTTGAGCTCTGGGTCGTGCCGTAGAGAATGATTTGACCCAAATACTATGCTTCTTGTTTTGGATGTATTAAGTATCAATTTGTTTTCAAGGATCCATTTTCCGATAATATCTAGCTCCCTGTTCACGATGGCAGTCAGATCAGTAGGTGATGTTGCTGATGCATATACTGTAGCGTCATCTGCGTACATCGTTAATTTAGCATTTTTCAGCACTAGAGGTAAATCGTTGGTAAAAATGGAATACATAAGTGGGCCTAAGCAGCTCCCTTGAGGAACTTCGCATTCCACAGACACGCTATCTGAGTAACTTCCATTAAAGAAGACTCTCTGTGATCTATTTACTACATTGCAACCTAAACCCGCTCTTGCAAAGTGATAGCGTACATTCAAACTAAGCTATGTTTGAGCTTTCATGTGGCTGGTGCAACAGGCTGTTGGTAAACAGTGTTTACTACTGAACTACTACTACAGGAGTTCATAAGATCTTTGCCCTGCTGGATTTCAATGATGGATCAATCTGTTGGTAACAAGTTCATTAATCGTGTCATTATATCTCTTGAGTTATTGTATTTCACTTTTCACTTAGCATTAAATGTCATGATCATAATATCTGTACATGTTTGTGCTCACTGTCTGATTAAGGCAGGTAAATCTTTAGTTTTCCATCTATAATGTGCGTGTGTGTTGTTTCAGATGAATGTGTGTATACATACAGCTGTCGCTGTGGAGGAGGATTCAACGTCTCAGAGGAGGAGGTGAAGGAGGAGACACAGAGGAGGCAGCAGGATGATGAAGAGGAGGAAACAGAGGAAGAAGAGCACAGCGGAGTGGTTATTTGCTGTGATACATGTTCCCTCAGTGTGTACGTCACATGGTCATTACATAGAAAGACTCAAATGTTAAAATGCCAATAATAGTGTTTGTTTGGATACCTTTCACCTTTGGCTGCCGAGCCTGACTACTAAATAATTGTGTCAACATTTCCCTTCTTGGAAGAGGGGCACCAAATCATCACAGCGGACTGTTGGTCGGTGAAAGTGGACAGTGTGAGACATCTCCATCGCTTCTGTTTAGGGGCCCACAAGGCAAGGCACTAAAGCAGCAATAAAACGTCTCACTGGCCGACTCACTGAGAATAAACTGTGCATGTATGGAGCAGTTTGTATGTTGAATAGAAGTGTGTGAAGGTGAATGTTGCTTAGCCGTCCTTCCCTTTGTTAACAATGGCTTATCAGCAGTGGTGGACGTGAACATCACATCTCTGACCAGGGACCTGTTCTTCAGCCATGATCTGACTAATCCAGGCAAAAATGATCAAGTTCATTCTCATCCAGCTAATTTGTTGTTTTCAACACAAGTTTGACTTGTTAATCTTAGATGAAGTGCGCTTAAATAACAGCCAGCCCTTTCAAATTTCAAAGTAAGAGAGCACTGAGTGGTCATATGATATGATATTTATATGATAATGATACTAATTTATATGAATGTGAATTTTAATTGGTCTTTCTTTTAAGTGTATTGATGTTATTTTATTGTATATTATGTAATGTGATTAAATCAATATTAAATTTAAATTGTGATAAATACTGTGAAAAATATGTTAATGTAACTAACAGTCTTGGTCATGATCCAGCTTACATTGAATAAGCTGTACATTTGCAGGTTTGGGCTCAATGACTTGTTATGACAGCAGCTCAAGATAAAAAAAATCCAGACTTCTGTCAGATAACATGAATCAAATCAAGCTAACTCAGTTATCCACATAAAGAACAGGGTTCTAAACACTTCTCCTACCTCTGAAAATCGATCTGTGCATTTCCTCCAAACAAACTTGTACACGTGTACCTTTAAACTACATGACAGTAATTCACTATCTGTATGTTTGTGTCTGAGCAGGCACATACACTACAGTGCACTCGTTGTTGTAATAGGTGTAGGTTATTTCATTATAGGTTCATCCAATCAAGAGCAAGGTGAAGCCATCTTATTCTCACGTGAATACAGGGACATGGGGATATGACTGTATAGTGTGTACATAGCACTCAGTTAAAAATGTAACTGCTTAGCTGTGAGAGCCAAATAGAATTTATGCAGCAGATTTTCTTTTCTTTACCTATCGACACCGAGCCCTGCGTAGGTGATACTTGATACCTTGTTGTATGTTGTCAGGCTCTCAGCAGTGATAATACTGCATTTTAAAGTGTTGTGGATGGAGGTTGTCAGGAGGACCAGTGATACCATCATGGGGATTGTTCTGAGGTAATGTGATGCTAAAGCAGTAGTGTCTGTCCCTTGGAGAGTCTACATGTGAGGTTTTGCTCAGGCAGAGTGAGGGGCGTCTATACACTGGGGTCCTCACTTCATGTCTGAACCTGCCTGCTAGCTGGCATGATGCTGCTTTGCATAGCTGATGCTCATCAACCACATGACACACAGACACACAGATTGCCAGCAGCTACCAGTCTGTTCAAAAACCAGGTGCAGAGTTGACAGTTTAATGAGATGTGGGTACATGGGTAATATACACGTTCATACAGTGCTAATTTCTTTCTGCATTTCTTGATTCTGGATTTTTTAAAATTACAAAACATGTCTTCCTCCTCTTTGGGCCCCCTCCCCCTATGCCTACAAACGGTGCTGACTGTGGGAAAGTGTATCTCTCAGAGGAAAACCACTCTAGATTAATTCCATACCAACTCCCCAAACATAATCCAGAATTAAATATACCATGTATAAATTTCTCATATATTTTAAAGTAATTGTTTTTTGCTCTTCATTGTGATATATCTTCCTAAAGTAACATTTTAAATTGATTGATATGCAACCAAATGATAATATGAAGATTAATATAAATGTTTCTGTAAAATCAGCTTGTATCACAGAAAACATTCAATTGAATCAACAATGGTACACCAAATCTTGAACACTTTACTCATTACCAAAGCAGTGATTTTAAATAATATCTTAGAGGTGAATAGTTAATCTGAAGAATGAGTTTCCCGTTTTCATGGGACAGTGGAGTGAAAGCAACAAGAAACAAAAAAGCAAAAATAGAGGAAAATCTGGGAAAAAGCTAATCGTTTGTATAGTAAAACTATATCCTATGACCCTGAAAAATTATCCTGTGACTGCCTAGGGGTCCTGACCCCCAGGTTGAGAACCGGTGCCCTAAATGACAGAGCTATTCTCCTCTCTGCGGGGCTGCGACAGACACACAAAGGGATAAAGGCTGGTAATGACTCTGCTCTCTCTCTGGTCACTCAGCCTGCAAAGGTCACAGCTGACAGAAACTCCGAGTGATGATCATCTCTATTATCCCCCAAAATCCATCCATCCATCCATATCTGCCCTCCTCACAGAGAGGAGGTGAAGAAGGGTGGAGGGCAGAGAAAGTTAGGTTTTGACAGAACATAAGGAGGGGTGGGGGTGAGGGGGGGGGGTGTATTGTCTGAATTTCCACTAATTATTTTCTCTACATCATCGTCAGAATAAGCAGTAGTGGTCAGCAGTGTAGGATGCTTACTACATCGGGGGGGGGGCAGGTGATGTTTAAATGAGGGGGTTGGTAGGATATTGATGTGACAGACACACAGAGACGTGCTGGGACACAAAATCACTTTCACCAACACACCACCTACAATTAGAGCGCTTTAGATCACCAACCACCCCACCCCGAACCCCACCCCCACCATGTTCTTACACTGTAAAAATCTTAGAATCAATTTTATTAAATCAACTCATCTTTTATCAGTAAGTCATTTAATTTGTTAAAGGATAATCCACATTTATTGCAACTTGGATGTTATGGCAAAATCTATTGGAAAATTTCCCTCAAGGGACCTCACACACAGGTCCGAAGTACACACCTATTGAATGGAGAGATGCCTGAGGCTGCCATGTATCATCAATTCCAAGGGGTTTGAGAGGTGTCCAGCAGAGGTCCGTGCTGGCCTTGAACCAGGGACTCTCCTGTTCCCAAGCTAGGGCCCTATGGGCTGAGGTACTGTTGTGGATGGTAAAACTTTTGATTTTTAGTGTTCACTGTTCACAAACACACTTTATCCAACATCCAGCTTATTTTCACTTTAAATATGTTGACTCAGGGAGTTTTAAATTAATGAGTAAATCAGTATTAGTATTCAGTATTAGTTCAGACAGTCTGGTCACAACTTCATGTTTTTTTTTACAGTGTGTCCTGTCCCTCCCATTCAAAGCCCTATCCCTCTCTATCCTGCAATTAGAGCCCTTAGATCACTTTCTGTCTCTAACCCCCTACCTCTTGTCTCCCTTTTTCTTCCTCCTATCCTTTTTCACACTCTGACCGACTGCAAATAGACCTATTTAGTCCACCCTCTCTCTCTCTCTCTCTGCTGGTGCTCACCTCTGTCTGTGTCTCTCTATCTCTGTCTGTATTTCTGTTTGGGTGGCTGACAGTGGTGTAAGGTTGATAGAGGGGGGTGGAAGTGCTGATGGATGTGCTGAATAACTGTCAGGATAATAACTGTGAAATGGTGCCATTGCCCTTTAATAACTGGAGTCCCTGGAAGGCTGTGGTGAATGTAGATTATATACTGTGATGATATACTGTCAGCTAAAAACCTCCTAAACATCTTGAAAAAAATGGCATCAAGAATTATTCTAATTTATTCAGATTGTGGGAGTTTCAAAAGTCATTTCAGAATGAAATATTAGTAGTGTTTGTTGGTCTAAAGACCTTTTCTTCTTGCTGTCTTTTTAATACAACTGCATTGACATTAACAAAAATGCACATAATTTGTATTTTTACTCATTTGATCCTGTCTTTTGTATATTATTTTAAGAGCATGCAATCTCGCATGACTGTAATGTTTTTCAGGTTGCTCCAATCCTTGATTCCTTGTTTTGGTAATGTTTTGTCTTAATTTTCTGATTGCACCAAATTGTCACGATCTCTGCCTCTCTGTCCCTCTCTTCAGCCACATTTCCACTTTCCCAGGCCCCTTCAGCGTTATTCTTTACCTGTCCACCAGATGCCCTCAGACTTTCTACTTTCATTCCAGATCCTGCCACTCCCATCTGCCCTGCAATCACCTCATTCCCCTCACCTGAGCTTCCCCGCCCATCTCCCCACCTGCACCACATTTCCATATCAGCTACTCTCCATATCCGGCCCAGATGCTTTGTTCCTCTGCCAGATCATCCTAGTTGCAATGTTGCTGTCTTGCCTTGTACTTTTGCTTTTGAGCTTCTGTTACCTTTACCTGTATCGATACCTGCCTGTCTGCCTACCAATAGCCACCCGTAAGCCTTTCTTTACTAATAAATCACTGAAATCATCCTGTCTGCCTCGACTTTCTGCACTTGGGTCCTTCCCCTGTTGCCACTCTCCCTCACCCTTGCGACACAAATGGGTGGACTGCACCAGTGACAAGCCAAAATAAGACTATGTCATGTATATGAAATCCAATTGATCTCTGTATCACATTTTTGAAAAAAAATTAAAAGGTAAAATATTGAGACATGGTGATCTCTAGGGAATTACTCTGCATAAAGGTGTTGGTCATTTATGCATAGGACAGCTTTGGAACCATGTACGCTCAAGTCAGTGGACACAAGTTTTTGTGTTACTTCAGCAGACAGCCATTATAAGCTACTATTGTTGGTATGAGGAAAAAGTGCCTCTTTTCCAACAAAAAATGGTAGCATGGACTGGAATCAACACTTTCAGCTGGCCAATGAGAACTCCTTTGCTGCTCTGTTGTTGGACAAGTTGGACCTTGTTTCATTTTTGGGCACATTAGTTAATTAATATGAGGATTAATTAGATTAAACATAGGTGTCTTTAAATGCTGTCTCAAAATTAAACAAAGATGTCTGCACCTTTCAATGTGTGGATGAAACCAACAAACAGTAAGCTTGGAGGGAAATTCCCCCTACACAAAGAAAGAAATGGAATAAAAGCATAATTTGAAAGCCTTTTAGAAATAATTTAGCAAATGTATTTTAAAGAAATAATGTTATTTATATATAAATACAGAACAATAAGTAGGATTAAATAGTTTGCCACATTTGTCTCTTTCCCTCAACCCTTTAAACAGCATCACTAACATGCAAACTTTATTAATGCTAATACGAAATGTTATGAAAATGTATTAATCATTTAATGATGACAAACCAGTGAAAATGTCTCTGATCTTTCTGGTGGCACAATGCAGCCTCCATAAAGCAGAGCTGTGAGGGCTCCTAGTAACATAGTAACATTTCAAGCTTCAAGTGAAGCTGGTAAAATGGACCTGACCACCATCCCCTTGACTCAGTGTGACCAAGTGAGGGGGGAGATGGGGGATCTGACGCTGCGCTACCCAGCAGCTACCTTGTTAATAAGAAGTGATGTCCCATTGGGTGCCATCTAATTGGCTGTAACAGACAGGGCCTCAGAGACAACTCATTACATGTTGTTAGCTTGTTATTAACTTAGCTTTTTTAGCTCCTCAGCTTGATGAATGACCATGACAACAATCAGTGGACCACTCAACCCACTGTGACTGTGTGTATGTTTTACACATTAAGATCAGTTGACTTGGCATGATTAGAAAATAACTCTGGTGACATCATCATCATAGTGCTGTCCTGCATGTGGAATTTGAAAGACATGGGTGTTTACAAGGCAGGGAGCATCAACTGAAAATACACTACGATGTTGCATTATGGGAAATGTAGGATCCAGAGTTTTTGGAGCTTGACCAATGCTAGGGACTCAAGTCAGGATAACTCTGCAGCTAACTTACTAAACATACTGAACAGGGAGATTTTGTTTGATAGTGACATCCTGGCCAGCACAACATATTAATTATTCCTAGATGTAAAACAGGATCTTGTGATTAGGTTAATTTGTCATTTTACAACCCACGGTTGCACAATGAAATGAAAGTTGTAGCCCCCTTCACACAACACAGAACATACAACAAATATTTAAAATTATAACAGAATAAAAACAATATATACAGTTTCTTAAATACATATATTATACCTATACATGTATACACACAAAGTATGTACAGTATGTGCAATGTCAGTGTAATATGAGTATTTTAAATTATAGTGCAAAAAGGAAAACTGGTTTTAGTGGGAATGAGGGTAGTGATATGGTAATGTGCAAAACTAGAATAAAAGAAAGTTCCATGTCATTTATTTATGGGGGAGTGCAGAGAATGAGGTGGAGTTAAGGTGTCTCACTTCTCTCCTCACAGTGAGGAAAGAAGCTGCTCTGTATTCTGGTGGTACGGCAGTGGATACTTGGATAAAGCAGGGGTGAACAGGCTGTGGCTGGGGTGGGGTGGGTCTTTTAGTATCCTTTGGGCTCTGCACAGGCACCTCACCTCACTGATATCACTGATGCTCAGTAGATGGGTACCAATGATGTTCTGGGTGTTTTAATCATCCACTGCAGAGCCCTCCTGTCCTGGGCCATGCACATCCCATGTCAGTTTGTAATGTTTCCTGTCTGGATGCTTTCTATTGCTCCTCTGTAAAAGTTAAAAAGAATTTGGCACAGTAATTTTGCCTTCTTAAGAAATACAGCTTCTGAGCTCTTTTGCCAGGAAGATGACCATGAGAGGTTCTCTGGGATGCTGATTCCCAGGAACCTAAAACTGTTCACTTGCTCCACCCCAGCTCCACTGATATAGACAGGAGTGTGTCTTTGCCTCCTTTTACCTAAAATCAGTGATCAGCTCCTTGGTTTTGCTGACATTGAGCAGTAGCTTGTACTCTGTGCCCCACCCTGCAAGATTGTTATTTTTCCTCTCGATATAAAGTCTCATTGCTGTCTGAAATCCGGCCAATGACGGTAGTGTCATCAGCAAACTTCACAACTGAGTTCTCTCCATGTTGGGGATCGCAGTCGTGCGTGTACAACGTGAACAAGAGGGGGCTGAGCACACAGCCAGTTTCATGGGGGAGATTGTGTTGAATTCTGAGCTGAAATCAACAAATAGCATAGGTAGTTTCAAGGTGTGTAAAGAATGAGTGGAGGACTGTGGAGATGGCATCCTCTGTGGATCTGTTGGTTCTGTATGCAAACTGATGAGGTTCTAGGCTAGCTGGGATGTTGTTTTTGATGTGCTGGAGAACCAGTTTCTCAAAGTACTTCATCAGAATGGGGTTGAGTGCCACAGGACGGTAGTTGTTTAGACTAGACACTTAAGACTTTTTAGGTTCAGGGACAATGATGGGTGGCTTTAAGCAGGTGCGAACACTCTCCTATGACATCAACTAGCTCGTTGGCACATGTTCTTAGTACACAACCAGGGATGTTATCAGGCCAGGCAGCTTTACTCACATTCACTTTTAGAAGGGTTCTTCCCACATCCGCTGTGGATACTAACAGTGGCCGGTCCTCTGGAGGCAGTGTAGTCTTTGCAGCTGACTCTTTGTTGAGGAGATCTAGGCTAGCATAAAAGGTATTAAACTCATCTAACAATGTGGCCTCACACATGACGGGGGCACTCCTGCCTTTGTAGTCTGTGATGGTCTGGATCGCCTGCCACATGTCTTTGGTGTTGTTGAACACAGTTCGTCTCCCCTTGTCTTACCAGAGTCTTGCATTCTGTCTGCACGGAACATGGCCTGCCCATCGAGTGCAATAGCTTGATCCGGGATGTTCTGGTGGAGCCAGGTCTCTGTAAAGATGTGGGCACAACAGTCTCTGATTTCTCGTTGCTGGGTGAGTCTTATTTCGTCCATTTTATTTTCCAGCGACTGGACATTAGCCAGGAGTAGGCTGGGTAGTGAAGTAGTCTTAGGTCCGAGCTGGGTTAGCTTAGCTCTTAGCCCCGGCTCTATTCCCCCTCCTTCTCGGGTGGTCGCGCCACTTGTCGTGGCGTTTGGTCCAGCTGGGTGGTTGGATGATGTAGAGTGCAGCGATCGTCTCACGCTCCGCTGCACTTTGAGAGAACTACTGGCCGCTGCATCTACACTCCGCCATTTTCTTTCTCCAGCCAGTCTAGATAACTGCTCATATATTACAAAGTGTGAATTTTCTTGTACTTACAGAATGCGAATAAAGTACTTAGATTTCATGCTGTAGAAGGTCATTGCAATTAATCTGAGGCTAAAATGAAATGCTGCCAGTGACTCCCACATTTCTGTTCTCCTACCACTCTTCACTCTCACAGGTCACTCTCTGATCACAGTCCAGCTACATTCCCTGTGAGCATCTGCATACAGCAGTAAACCTTCTGAACATACTGTAGCTAGTAAACATTTATGAGCATTTTCTAACCTTCAAAGGGTTGCTTAATCTTAATTACAAAAAAAAAAATCTTTTAGTGGTATCTGTCCAGTCAGATAGTTTTGGTTTTATTTATCCAGACTTGAGAGTTCTGCCTCCAATCCAATACAATGTAGGTGAATGGTATTTGGTTTGTGCTGCTCACAGCTTTGAAAAATGACATTCAACAGCAGCATCTCTTCCCAGACACAGTGTCCCCGTTACTCTGGATAATCCACAGAATGCACTGGAGACTGTTTTCGTAGGGACTATCTCTTCAGTACAAAGTATCTCTAATGGAAGCAGTGTCCAATGTGTTCTGTGGATTATCCAGAGTGACAGGGGCACTGTTTGTGGAAAGGGACGTTTACCGTTATGCTGCAAGAACCATGAATGAAATTCCACTCACCTCAGACAGATATCTCAAAAATAAAAAACAAATCTACCTGCCCAGTAAGTACGAACGTTTTGGTAATTTGAATTAACCAACCCTTTAGAGCTGCATATAAAAATGCTCTCTTGCACTGTTATCCATTTCTTGCTACCTTCTCACCTCAGTGTTATACTTTAAGATAAGAATTGTTTGTGCTGAAGATGCTCAGTCCACTTAGTAGTACATATCAGTCATATAGTCATGTCATTTCACTTGGTTAATGCATCCAAAACATGTTTATTATAAGGGACTTGGTTATCGCCACAAACCTTGGTGTTGGAACTGTGACCACAATGAGCTCTAGTAGGCACAAGGATGGGTCATGAAGTCAAATTTAGGTATTCTTCTGGACATTTTATCTTATTTAAATAACCAATGTTTCAGGTGAGCAGTGGTGTTGGCATTGATTAGCCACTAGAAGGATATTGGCGTCATTCAAAAACCTGTCCATTATCTCAGCATTTGTTCTGTTTTCATCATCTCACCGCTCTCTCCCTCTTAAGCCACATGGTAAAGGCCTGTTTGTTTGTATATTTTTTCAGGAGGTTATGGGACTTGGGCACTATGGGAATCACTTTTGTCTACTGTAAATGGTCATTGCATATAAGAAAGTCTTGGATGCAATAAACAACATTGTGATGATTTAGCTATTTTTAGTGCCATAGGCAGTTATTAAGAGGTTATGACCATAAGCATTTAGACGAGTTAGGTCTTTTTGTAAATTACAGTAACAGTTTAACGGAAGTGTATCTGTCAGATTTGAGTTCCATCAGCCTCCTGACCAGTTAATATTTACCTCCAGCTGCTGACAGGAATCTGAGGAGAAGCACTCACTGTAACTTTAAATGACAGATAGTATTCATCCAAATACCTTATGATATTTCTGTTGCATCAGTATTGTATTTGTACTTTGTGGCTTTATCCAAACCGACCTTAGTTTTAAATGATCATAGTATAGTCACATGTTTAATGCCAGGGAGCAGAAGCAGCGTGCAGTCTCATTTTCTGCCTCCCCATACATGATGCCCTTCTGCTGCCTGTGTTTAGAGTCTAATGCACATACCAGACGATTCAGTCAAGACGCAGGACCACACATTTGGCATTTATACTAAACAATTTCAGAGTGTCGATTCCAGGGACTTTGGATCTCACAGAAACTTGCGTGATCAAATGTGACTTCAGAAAAAAACAAACATGGAGGCGGACTGTCGTCGTCAATTGGTTGCACTGAAAAACAAAAAAATGCGAAACAAGCTGTGGATGAAGTCATGGATGAGAAGACAAAATCAGCATGGCTTATACATTTTGCAGCGCGAGCTGGAGGTGAGTTGGAAATAAATTTACCTTGTTGGTTAGCCCCGGTTGGTGACACTTCCCGGTCAGCTCACTCTCATTTGGGTTTCTGCTTAATATTCCATCGCTGTTCCTTTCGCACCACAGGATTTCAAGTCGTAAAAATCAAACCTGTTTGTAATATCAAACCTGTTTGATTCGAAATCGGAGACACTTTGATCCAGTCGGTAACAGTAAGATTATGTCTGTAAACCCCTCACACTACAGGGTAATTTGGGCAGATTATCTGTTCAGACCAGCCCCGAATCTGGAACACCCCTGCAATTAAAAATTCAAAGTTTGTCCTGAGTGGGGCACTAAAGGAGAAGTCATGGGGTCATTAAAATCATCTGCCGAGGACCATGAATGAACTCAGCACATTTCATGGAAATCTTTCCATAAGAAGTCAAAGTTCTTGAGTTAAAGTTGAATTGTTAACCTGCTGGTTTCACTAGGGGGAAAGGTTGGGTGGTCAACAAAAATCATCCAGGATTAAACAGCAAATTTCATTTATATCCATCTATTATGTTTCAAAATACATCACCATGGACCAAAGTATTGAACAGAAAGATTGAACAAGTAACTATTTGACATAGTCACCCTTAGGCTCTGCTGCGCTATGAAGAAAAAAAAAGAGAAACCCCCCAGCCTGTCCTGAGGGAGGGCTGTCCACTGAATAGAGCAGAACAGAATAGAGAGCAGTGTGTCCTGGCCGCTGGTAAGCTGCTTCAGTCCAGGTTAAGCGTGAGTAATCTGTGTTGGCTCACAGGGCCCCAATAGGCCCCAGGCCCCCTCTCCCAGCCCTGTCCTCACTGCTTAATCTGCCCCTCACTACCTGCCCCCCTGCCCTGCCTGGCTCTCTACCCTCACCTCCCTCCACACTATTGTCTCTGTATTATCAGTGAGAGCCACAGAGGCTGCACAGATGAGGCCAACAGGCTCAGAGAACACTTTCATGCTAAAATGAAATAGATAATAGACAACAGACAAATAACTAATTATCTGACAAATCTCTGCAAGTTGGTGACTTGTATATCACTTACTAAAATGAATGGAAATCAATGGCTACCTCAAAAGGAGGAAATCAGTTCAAAAAGAAATGCTATGTAAAGTAAGTTAGTTGGCAAAAACACCTTTTTTAAGAGCACTGTAAAATGAAACCGTCATTCAATTATTATTTCTAAAGCATAAAAAGTAGGTCTTTATTTCACATTTAACATTTAGCAAGATGCATCTGCCCATCTTGTCAACAAACACTTCAGCTGTGACAAACAGAACTGTGATACTGACGCCAAAATGTCTCTTAGTAAACCTGAAAGAAAGCTTGACCTGGAGTACAGACAGTTCCAGGGGAGGTGGACAAATGATTATTTTTTGTGAGTTTATTCTGACTGCGTCCTGTCTCATCTGCAAGGAGAAAGCCGCTCTTTTCCAGGAGAACAATCTTAAGGAGCATTATTCTACTAAATATAGTGCAGGGGAGGAGAGGGAACGATGAATTGCTCATCGTTGATTGTCTTGTCATTTTTTTTACTTTGCTTTGATGCTGAGAATTGGGGGCGAGGTTTCAATACAAAACACCCCTCCGTGGACCAGGTGCCAAATATTCTGCAAGCATTGCAGCTCTATCCTGAAAGAGCAACTTAAATGATACATAGAGCCGTTTTATATTTTTCTTCTTGTCAACAAAGCCCATGTGCAGACCCAAACAACGAGTCCTACTATGTGTATGTGTATCCAAATCCTGACATATCTCATTCATCTGTGCTGTAAAGCTCCATTGTTGTCCAAAAACTATTAAAAACACATCAATGAGCCACATTGTTGCACTTGGTGGCATGTTGTTTATTTTGACTCAACCCCACACACATACTCCCATACCCCAAATACTCACCAGAGCACCAAATGTGGATTAATCTGCTGCTGAAAATAGTCCCCTACAAATGCACTATTTCCTCTTCCTCTGAGTAATGTTTGTTAGAAACTACAGTGAGCAGCTGTTTTACAGAAAGACTGAGACTGATGTCAGAGAATACTGAAAGACAGACTAACACATTGTTGGTTTTGTTTCATGTGATTTGTTGACAAATCAAAACAATATAAGTAATGCTGGCCTTTTCCTTCAACAGGAGCTGAAAATCTTGTTTTGACCTCCAGTCGTTTAACTTCTCATCTTGCTGCAGTGATATTGAAGTGAACTCCAAGGTGTGTCAGTGCATCATGCCATCACTGCTGGGTGTGGTCACAAGTGCTCTCTATCAGATCTGAGTAGAAGCCCTATGTTTAAAAGCCCCAAAGCCTTTAACTGACAGATGGAGCTATGATATAGCAACTATGCTACAGATTCCACATATGAACACTGCTAACACATTCAAAAACACCAATATGGTCCTTACATATGTATGTTTCAGAGAGAGGAAGAGGAGATGAGTCCATCATCACATGATGAGTAGCTGTATGGACAGCTGGAGGCCTCACTTGAGTCAGGGCAGAGAGAATTCTCCCCTGACATTCAAACAGTATAAAAGCTTTTCCAGGAGCAGCTTGTCAGACGTGACCTGATGACAGAGAGCGAATGTTCTGTCATTAGTTGCTCTTCTTCTACATGTGCTGTCATAATGAAGTGAAGCACTGTCAGCTGCTGCTCCTCCATCTCTACAGGACCAGAGAGGAGATGAAAAGAGCAGTCAAAGATCTGCCAGAGAAGAGATGTTTTTATCTGTCTTCCATAGTGTCTTTTTACCCTTTCCTTCATCTTTATTTTTTATACTCCTTCACTCAGTTTGTTGTCACTTTGTTGCTTTTAGAACTATGTGTCTTATAATTAATGAAATGTTTATTGTAAAGAATGCTTTGGGTTACTTTGTCATAATAGTGCAATAGTGCCCTGAGATAACTTTGTTATGATATGGCGCTATATAAATAAAACTGAATTGAATTGAATTGAATTGAATAAAAAAGTGTGTCTTTAGACAACTGTATAAGAACTGTTAAAATGTGTAATACTCTTTTTACATCCTATTGATGTTTGTTTTCAATTTTATCACACATTACACCTTTTTAACTTACTTTTGCAAATGTATGTTTACACATTTTTGTTCTGTAATCTTTTTCTGTGAAAAGGTCAAATGTGTAATAAGGATATCGTTGAATAATATCCTTGACCATTAAATAAGAAATGTTCAGAAATAAGAATTCTTTTGTAATTTCTTATTGAGAATAGTAAGAAATTAAGAAACAACTCACAACACATCACAGCTTTCCTACAATCTGTATTGTATCGGTATTGGGGGAAATTTATATGATCATTCAGGCCCATGAATTACTATTAGTGTTTTGTATTACAAAATATGAGGAATTATTACTCTAAGATTAATAATTATTGCACATGATTCCTGCCCCCAAATGCTATATGTCATGCAAGCTGCTGGTTTAGAGTACAGACCCCATTTTATTCCAACTCAAGCAATTAGAAGTCCGCAATCTGCACCGAAATATGCAAAAAAAACAAAAAAAAAACAGTCATTCTGGAATTGTTTCTCTGACTGTGTCTCTTTTCAGAGGCTGACAGACAAACAGGACAGAAGCAGAGAAAAGTGGGTTCAATTAATTCTGACTAAATCTGGTAACTGTGTGAGATAAATGTGTTTTCTAAATACATGACAATTGTTTCACTATTCCTCCTGTTTCAGTCCCTACACACGTGTCTGTCTCTTGTCATCATTTGTTGGATAGATCACATACACTACAATTACAACCAGAATCAGAGCTCTGGCTCTATTGTGCTGACTCCACCAGGCTGTGTAAATGTGCAGGAGTGGTTGACACAAAGACACTGTTTACACTTGCTTTATTTCCTAACTCTCTGCTCAGTGGCTCAGCATAATCACTTGTTGTGGAAATCGCTTAACACTTAACTTCCATGTGGAGTGTGTGTGTGTGTGTGTCTACACTGATTTACTGAACAGACTGAAGTCAGAGATAACTGCTGCTTCACTGACTGCACACTGTGCTCTTCACGTTTGCATTGTTTCTGAGTAAACCACTATACACACGATGAAAAGAACCAGACTAGAGAGGCTATTGTAAAGAACAGGGAAGGCCCAAGGCATGAGTGGCTCTTTTATGGCCCCACATCCACTAGGGGCCCCCAAACAAACTGAAAATGTGAAATCCCCTGCTGTATTGTGCTGGATTCACAAAAATAGGCAATGCAATACAAAATAGTGCAAAATAACAGTATAGGCAATAAGAATTAGTTTGAAGTCAATAACTACTCTTCCTGGGTTCCATATTACAATATAATTACCAAATATTTAGGATTCAAGGATTTAAATTTTTTTTGTCGCATACACAGATAATATGAGTAGTGGGAGACATGTTCTTAAGGCTGTGCTTAAAGATTAGTGTCAAAAATAAGAATTAGAAAAAAAATTCAAAGATAAAAAATTATAAACATGTAAAATGTTTTGTACGCACTCAAGTGCAAATATGCAAATGTGCAGAGGATTCACAGAGGACAGGGTGCTAGTCAAGGTCTGGTCTGAGGAAAGAAACTTTTTCTGAGTCTCTCTGTGTTGGACTGGATTCCGTTGCTGGGGTGGTGAGGATTCTTCATAATCCTACTAGATCTGGTTCTGCACCTTCTGCTGTATAAATCCTGCAGGGTGGGTAGTGTAGCTCAAATGGTACACCACTCTTTGTAAGGCTGAGCAGAGCAGTTCCCAGACCAGTTGATGATGCCCCCTGTTAGGATGCTTTCCACTGCACCAGAGTAGAAGGTTTTTAGGACCCCCAGACAGATTCTGAATTTCCTAAGCTGTCTGAGGTGGTAAATGCATTGCCTCACCTTTCTCACCAAGATGTCTTTGTGTTGACCAAGTCAGATGCTCTGTGATATGATCCATCAATTTAGCAGCCAGTCTGGTGGGGATTATGGTATTGAAAGCTGAATTGAAATCTTTAAAGAGCAGTCCCCCCTTCTTGTTGTCTAAGTGTGTGAGGGTGGTGCTCAGTATCTGGGAGACAGCATCCTCTGTAGATCTGTTTGGCCAACAAGCAAACTGTAGTGGATCCAGGTTGCTAGGTAGAAAGGTAGTTCTTAATCAGCCTGTGAGGGCTACGGGGCGATGGTCGTTCAGGCAGAGTGGTGAAGAGTTCTTGAGTACAGGGACAATAGTGGACCTCTTGATGCATATGGAAACCTCGGACTGCTCCAGGGAGAGGTTGAGTATTGTGGTCTCCGAAGAGAACACGCCCAGGAATTTTGTGTGGGCCAGCTGCCTTTCTGGTGTTTACCTGCTTCAGAACTCTCTCCACTTTATGGACTGAGAAGGTGAATGACCACTCAGCTCTGGACGGAGAACTCATTCCAACCACATGAGCTAATGCTAATGCTAGCAACATTAACATCAAAGAATGCATAGACTCAGTTCATATCTTCTACCAGAGTGGCACCCACACTCACCATAGTGGGGTCAGCCCTTTCTACCCACCTAAATTCAGTTGTACCTTTTTCTACTAAAACTAGACAGTTGAAGAGGCCTACACCCTGGTTTACAGATGAAACACACGATCTTAAGCAGGCCTGCAGGAGTTTGAAATGTTCAACTATATTGAATTACAAGCTTGCTCTGTCCACTGCCAAAGCAGCCTACTTCTCTCGCTTAATTAGTAACAATAAACACAATCCAAGATTTATTTTTGTAACTGTAGCCAAACTTACTCAAAAGCTGCCGTCTGTTAGCAGCTCATCCCTTACAGCTCATGATTTCTCAGACTTTTTCCTCTCTTTTTTTCTTTCGTGATATTGGGCTATATAAAAAAATTGACTTGACCCTCAAGAACCACTTTACATTTTAGCCTCACTAGGTGGGTTCCCATCCACCTGTTTTTAATGTGCATTTTCAATTTGCGCATAAAAAAACCCAGTGGAAAATCTGGGTCTCGCTACAATATGCGCTTGGCTGAAGTGGAAAAGTTGGTTGTATCGATAAAAGCAAAATGCGACAAGTGCAATGGAAACAAACAAATAAATCATGACGTACATGAAGCATGTGACTTAAACAGCCACTGAAGCCTCTGCTCCACTGAAGAGGAAAAGTTGGTTGTATCGATAAAAGCAAAATGCGACAAGTGCAATGGAAACAAACAAATAAATCATGACGTACATGAAGCATGTGACTTAAACAGCCACTGAAGCCTCTGCTCCACTGGAGAGACAAAAAGTTGTGGCAGATGAAAACAGATCTGTGTGGAGTGATCAGGAGACTCAAATGAATACATGAAACAAACATAAATGCTGTATTTCCATTGTGTTTTCTACACTGTTAATTACGTCATATTGTTGCGCCATCTTCTTCAGTAGTTTGATGGCACGCGACTGGTAAATTAGCACCACCAGCTGTTTACCTCGATCAACCAACTCCTAATATTCAGTTAAAATTTGCGCTACATTGGGATGGGAACCTGGCTATTATTAGTAAAGGTGAATTTAAGCTTCTATGGCAGGTACCCTCAGAAAGTGTCTAAACCTGAACCAACCTGCTTAGAGCTTTAAAAATATTTTAAGGATAATCAAAGGGAATTCAAGCAGTGGGAGAAATTCTCATTAATTTTCAAATGTTTTCTGCTGAAGAGAACCAAATATTACCATTGTGAATCATCACTTTGGTGTTGAAGATTTTGTTTTTTTTCCCTCCACTTCAATAAAATATAGTCAAACCATTACCATTGACAAGATAATGATAATGATGGTGAGTGTGTGTGTAGCTTGGTGAACCACTGCTGCAAACTGTTATGACATGCCTGTTGTTATAGAAACCCCAGGGTGGGGGTGTCTGTCAAGAACCATTTCTGCTCCCTGAGGGGGATTCACACACACATACACAGAGTTGTTTTCCAGTGTGTGTGTGTGTGTGTGTGTGTGTGTCTGTGTGTGTGTGTTTGGCAGGCTGAAACATGGCGTAGCCTCTGGGGTTCTCTTTGTGTGTCAGTTGGGTCCCCAGGGGCTAGCAGGAAAACAACTGTACTCACCAGCTAAATGATGACATACACTGTCTGTGAGACTGATTGTGTGTGTGTGTGTGTGTGTGTGTGTGTGTGCGCTTGCTAATAGGTGAGAAAAAGATTTCAGCAGCTGGACTCTTACCAGTCCTCCCCATTAACATGGGTTATGCATGAAACTTGCAACTGAATGAAAATTTCTCATTAATACAGCAGTCCTCTGGTCAAGATGAAAGTACACTGATGTGTGCGTGGAAATGAGCTCATGGGCAGCAGCAGTATTACAATCACCAGGGAAGTAGACAAATCTAATGGAAGCTATGGGACCGATGGGCCATTTGGAACAATTTTACATTTGATTAGAAAACAGGAGTCAGTGCAAGGATTTGTAAATTTCACCCACACATTCCTGGATTTTACTAAATATGTTTGTGTATTACTACTTTGTTTTACTGCTTTGCTAAATATATCATAAAGGAAACATATTTGCTGTCTAGCATTTACTGGCCATGCTAACATTAGCTCTCATATAGCTTTTAAAACTGTTAACGTTTCATGGAACGTGTGCAAAAGATATGCTTTTGGTGTTCATGGAACAGTCTTATGCTAATATTTTCTCTCCAGAGGGATGTGGATTAGTTTTGTTACACCCGTGTGACAAATTTTTATAAGTTAGGGAAGTTTAGGTGACAGCAGAGGAGAGCAGCAGTTAAAATTATACAACTTTTTCAAATGTTCATTGGATTTTTAGATTCTGCTTTGGTTTAATCACTTGGATGGACCATCCTAGATTTACATTGGTGGGAAATACCCTGATTTCTCTAAAGCTTCACCAAGGAGTTGGGGAAACAAAATCAATCAAAAAATAGCATTTAATTTTGTTTAATGTATAGATAATTGAAATAGGATGGAGTTAAAATAAGATGTTGGAGCAGCAGCAACAAATAATTCAAGGGGGGTAAATTGCATTGAAAACAAGCACAATCATAACATAAATTAACATTAGAAAATGAAGTACTCATATAATAAAGACAAGAGACAATAAGAGATTTTTCTTATTATGAAATTATTCGGCTGCTGTACTAATCAATACCTGTCAATTTTACTTCAGCTCACTAACTTTCATAGTAGCTTAATTGGTGTTGAATGTTTTTTTAAGTTTGCATGCCTTACTAAATTTCTGCTGTACGGTATTCTTATGTCTGTTATTATTCTTGTTTTCAGATGAATGCAGAACGTGTATATTACCACCATCCCCTGCAGTCCAGATGTGCAACCTGTCAAGCTGCTGGAGATATTCGTAAAGAGAGGACACAGAGGCGAACTACATGGTGAGTGTATTAGGTTCAGTATTTTAAGATTTTATGTTTCATATCTTGTTAAGCTCTAAAAACATCCCCAAAAACAGTTGACTATTCAAAAGTAGTGAAAAGTAGTGATCTTGGATTTCTAAAAACTGATCTCGAAATGAGTCAGTTGTGGCAACAGTTTTTAACTGTGAAATGGCCATTAAAGCCATTCATCTTTTATATGACTTGAATAGCCAAATTTTTATTTTCAATCCTCACTAGGGTTCCGAGATTGACGAAAAGCTAAATCGTCGTCAGACGATAGGTGATGGGTTCCGCATTTCTGCCAATGCGTTCTGCCTGGTTTGCTCTCCACACGGACTGTTCACCTGCATGTAACCAAAGCCTGCTCAAACGTGATTGGTCAATACAACTCGGACTACAAACTGTAACCAGAACACTTCCGATACCTAAGTCTTGCTCCTTGCCTACAGATTCTGCATTCATATGCAGATATCTGTTTATAGGGATTTCTGTGTCATTAACTACTGAGTTTGATTGGAAAATATTAGTATTTGTCATAAAGCAGATGTTTTAAGTATGTACAATCAAGCCCGGATTAACACACTTTATATGTAAAAATTGACATTTCCTATGGGTATAGAGACCATAGATTTACTTGAACTTACAGCTAAAGTATTCTACATGCTCAACACATATACTAAAGAAAAATGTAAGACCCAACCAAAAATCCTTACACCATAGATAGACATGGGCCATCAGCTTACACTGATGCTCAAACTGACATCCCAATGAAACACGTCATGCTAAATATAATTATTTCCATCATAAATGGCCTGTATGAGGCCTACATGCAAAACCATTATCACACCCATATACCAAATAAGGCAATTACAACTGTCGCAAGCAACCATTCAACAGCTGAATGATCATAGAGCGCCAGGTGAGGTGATGTGAAGGTGAAGGGAATAGCACATTGAAACAATGTATTGCAGTGTGTAGGCTATTAGAAATGATGGTTTTGTTGTTCTGTTGTTTTCAGAAACAGAAATTAAGGGAATGACAGCAGAATAGTGATTTGATTTTCATTTTAAAATCCACAAATGAAAAGGCATTTTGCGTTTTCCTGGTCAGAAGCAGCAAATATAACATTAGAAAGGACTTGATTTTTCTTCTTGTAAAACAGAAAATAAAATAGTTAACGAATGTATGAACCTAATGTATGAACTTGCACCCAATCGCAATTCTTTTTTCTTTATACATATATATATATCGTATCAACGGTTAATTTTGCACCTGTTTGTATCTCCAGTAAATAATATATATAGAAAAAATTACAAATATTTTAAAAGTGTAGTCATTGTCTTAATCATTGGGGGGTGCCCCACATGATTTTAATATGTGACCAATGTACATGTTTTTTAATTTTTTTAATCCAACAGTTGTTTGTGTGTGTGTGTGTGTGTGTGTACTTTTGATCTGTGTAATATTGGTGGGGAGCATATTCCAGGCAGAAGAAGTTCTACAGAGAACAGTTCTCATCATACAATGTGTTCGTGGACATTGAACCACCAGAAGCCCAG
Source organism: Macquaria ambigua (assembly GCA_008360985.2). Lineage (NCBI taxonomy): Eukaryota > Metazoa > Chordata > Actinopteri > Centrarchiformes > Percichthyidae > Macquaria > Macquaria ambigua. Next base: position 246,366 of record VMKM01000607.1, on the reverse strand, counting down.
TGCTCACTTGATGGGTATTATATCTCTGACAAAAATCAGTATATACTAGCTTTTCACAAATTAAGCATAAAGTGGTTGGTATGCTTCAAATTACAAAAACTGTTTACTTTGATTTTGAATGCAGGATTTTTACAGCGCTGTAGTGCTACTTTTCCTTAAGTAAAGGATATAAATATTTGTTCCACCACTGCCCAAAAGACATGTTGCTGTAAATGTTGTATGTCCATGAAGTGAGCAGCACAAAATAAATTCCATTCACCCCCATAGTATTTGGGTGGAGGCAGAAATCTCACAGACAGATATCTTAAAACCTGGACAAATAAAACCCAAATTATCTGCATGAACAGAAAAAAAAAATGTTTTTGTAGTTTGGGTGAACCAACCTTTTAATATTTTCCATTGCAGTGTCTACTATTAATTCTCCACTTAAAAAGCAATTTGTGCTTTTTTTTCCTTCACAGACATGACAGATTCCCAGGGAGTTGAGACCAGGGACAAGCTCAGTAATTATCACCAATCACACGAGGTATTCAGGTTATACTGGTCCTGTGTGAGGGGGCTTTATTGAGACACTTGATCAGCGGAGGCCCTGCAGCAGCCTTTTGTTGAAGGTCAGTCTTTTAAGTATCCAGGGTGGGCTGGACGTCTTCATCACCTCTCTGTATGTAGCTGTCTATTGTACTGAGGGCTTATATTCAGTGAAAACCTCTTACTGAACCTCCCTCCCTCTCTTTAGCCAGTTAAGGTTAGCCCCAGTCAGCACAACAGTTGTATTGGACTGCTCCATGCACTCTACAGTTGTTTATTGTTTGGCTTCCCTACAGCCAGTGAGCGGCCAAAGCCTCTTATGCTGCCAAAGGAGCCTGAGTACTAGTACCTAATGAGTGAGTGCCCTCTCTCACATCAAAGCCTCTGATTAGAGCTCCTCTTCAGCTTCAACTCCAAATGAGCACAGTAATTGATACTTCAACTCTCAATAAGCTGCTCATTTGGTATCAATACATGTTAAAGTGTTGATGACAATGTTTTTTAATGTGGTTTATCATGTGTATTGTTTAGAAAAAGTTCAAATGATTACTCTTCTCTTTTTTTATCTCATTTTATTTGCATTTAATTTGTAATAAAGCTGTTATGGTGGCCAACTGGTGCAGTGTTGGGCAAAGCAAGCCCTCACAGTGCTCTATAAAGGGCAAAGAAATTAATTACAAACAACATTCAAAGAAAAGTTTGGAGTTTTTCTTTTTATTATTATTATTATATACTTTCAACTCTCAGTACTTTCTGACTTCCATACCCTGTCTGTGGCTTTCAGCTCAGAGCTCATTGGTTCCTACTGAAGACGTAAATCTTTAAAAACAGCTCACAAATATATAGTTTCATTTTTAAAAAAGGCTCAGTAGTTTCCTAAAACAACAGTCCACTGTAGCTTTTAACAAACGTTAATAAAACAGTGCATTTGTTGGGGACTATTTTAAACAGCAGATTAATCCACATTCGGTGCTGTAGCGAGTGAGGGATTGAGTTCAAATAAACTACAGTGTGTGTTCATCGTAGTGAAGGAACATATCACCCAGTCCAACAGTGTGGCTCACTGATGCGTTTTTATTATTTTTTGAACAACAATGGAACTCTGTGGCACAGAGGAAGATGATCTATCAGACTGTGATGCACACACAATACTTGTTGCAGTGTATTGCATTATATCAAATATCTAGTTGATCAGTGAAGATTTTGTATTTGAAAATATTTTGTATACAAAACCAGTTTATCTGTATAAATTGACTATCCCTTTGGAGCCTACCGTAGACCATTGGATATGTAATAATTTGTTTTTTAAGTGATTTTTTATGGTATTATCAAGTGTTTTACAGTACAAAATCAGATTCCGCTATCCAGTGATTCCTAAATAAGATGTACCATACTGTCAAATTTAAGAATATATAATAATATACAGTATATAATTGTAGAAAAAGAATTTCATAATTTTTATCAAAGAACAGACAATGGTAACACACAGTAAGGCTCAGATATGTCCCAGAACTGTCTCATTTAGTCCCTTTTCCATTGTAACCTTCAAAAAGATGTCTGAACAGCAGCCCTACAATTGTGAAACCAACCATACATCTAGCTGTGGTATGTTTCCTGGCTGTTTCTATCCACAGTAATGCAGAGATGCTCCAGGCATGCCTTGCACAGGAAAGGAGTGATCCTTTTACGCATGCACTTTTTCCTTCCTTTTGTTGCCTTTTTTGAGGCTTCTTTGCCGCGCTTCGGCTCAGTCCTGTGGCTGGCAGTGCTGCTCTGAGGTTGACAGAGTTGGTGTTGGAGGGCTCTGTCCTGTGGTCGACTCTGCACCCCTGACACTTGGCTCTGGTCTCTGAGACTGCGTAGAGTCATCTTCAGCAGTGCTGAAATCCATATGAAAAAAAAAAATAATGATAAATGTATACCATGCTGAGGGGAACTCTGCAAGCTAATGTAAATGGCCTGAGGGGGATGCGCTTTACTCCTGCTCAATGTTGCTCTCATATGCATCCAAAAATGTCCATTCAGGTATGATACACATCCCCAGCATTAGCATGCAAAGGACCGTCTAAAAACCTGCGATCTCACACACACACACACACACACACACACACACACACACACACACACACACACACACACACAAACAAACAACTCAGTGTAGTTGGAAAACTACTTTTCCTTCCTCTATACCCAATTACCCGTCAAAATAAATAGATAATTTACTAATACTTACACGTCCGGTTGTGGGTCAATTCCCTCAGTAAAACTGTCTTCATCTTCGGTGTAGCACAACACAGGTGCAGATGAATTTTCCCTCTTCATCGTGGCTTTGGAGGTTTGCCTTCAGAGCGCGTTCCTGTGTATAAATCTTCTGTGCCGTGGAATAGGCATCTGTTTTCTGTTTTTTCGCTTTTGTTTTTCTGAGAAAATCAAGCTTATTACTCCCTTGACGTCTCCTACAGCATGTGGAAGCTACAAGCTGTAGGTTGCAGCTGGCGCTGGGCTGGGGTTTACAAATATGGGAAATGAGCTCTGATTGGCTCTTTTATAAATGCAGTTTTGCATCCACATTTTTTACAACTTTATGCGGCAGAGTCATCCACCCATAGACAGAAAAAATACTGCTCATTGTGTATAGGGCAGTCTATGGATTCAGGAGGGGAAAAAAACGCTCTAGCTCAAAGTAAACCGTTTTGGTGACATTTTAAAAATGTGGAGGAAAATGGGGGCATGAGAGCTCTTAGAGTTTTTAACAATTGCTAACTCACATTTCTCTATACCGAGTTCACTTTTTCATACAGGCACAACAGAAGTCAATGAAGACTAAACTGTGGCTCACTTTTCAGTGCTTTCACACAAAATGTATACAGTGACCAAATCTTTCTGTTTTCTCACTCAAACTCAACCACCACCAAACCTCTGTGTATTTACACTCCAGTTTACATACTACTTGTCAAAAAGGTTACATTTATGTTCAAAACATAACTAAAAAGAAATAAAACAAATGTATAAACTCCTAATTGGGACACTGAGCACCTCTTTTCATTCCTTGATGACCTCTGTGAAAGACTTGTGCCAGGTGAGGAAAGAGGGCAAGTTTTATTTTGCATTACTGGAATTACTTTTATTTCCTTTTTTTGCACTTGGAATTACTGCAAAAATGGCAAGAAAAAAATAAGGCCTATTGAAGTATATTGCAACAGTTCTGATTACAGTAATTTCTGTAACATACCGTGTAAGGCAGCACAATCCATGCAATAAAGAAGTGACTTTCTTTTTGTTGTAATGGAATTTTGGTTTATGCAAAATATATATATATATTTTAAATCATCTTTTACAAAGACAATAGTGACACTAATTGTAATGCTTCCTGTTGTTAGTGATTGTTATGGTCATTATATAATGAGTGAAGTGTCTGGTAAAAGAGTTGATCCTGAGATATGTGTGAAGTGTTTTGGTTGCATCAGTGCATTTTGGATCTGTGATGAACTGTTGTGCTGATCTGCATGTTGCTAAAGAGAACTGTGTGAAGAGTTTTGAAAAAGTGCTATAAAGAAATGTGGGTCAGCAACTGTAAAAAACTGTAATATGATGATTGACCTTAGTCCACTTTTCAATCCATCCATGCTGAAAGCAACCTCACCACACATTCCCTGTGTAGCACCAGAATGCATTTTGTTAATCTTTCCCTGCCTGTCTTTTTCTCTTCCTGCGTGTGTAGTTCCTGCACTGCAGTTCCACAAATTTCCAAGGATTTGATGATTTTTAATCTATATTGCACCTCCTCTCCTCCTGGATAAATCCCCTCCATTTTATTAATGAAGTCTCCATCACAGTAATGAAGCCTTAAGTGTAATTGTGGCAGATCTGACAGTGTGTGTGTGTGTGTGTGTGTGAGTGTGTGTGTTGATGGGATGCAGATTTGTGTGTCTATCCCGGTGAGGATTACTGTGACAAAGTCAGTAAGTCTCTGCTTGTTTATTTGTGCAGATAAATACCTATTTATGTACGTTATTTACCCCTGGAAGTGTTGAGGTCTACTTGTATGTGCTAGTGGTTGTAGATGTATTTATCTGCCTGCTTTGTTTTGTTCATCTCAGTTGCTTTCAGTGCTGTTTGGTTTGAATGTTGAAGGTTGTAAGACACAGCAGTGCATTTTCACATGCAGGCCACAAGACTTTTATTTGGGTGGAACTTTCAAAAACTACATGATTAAGAAAAGGTTGATTGATTGGCTCTTAGATTTTAACATTTGACAAATACAAGGGGTCTAATATGCCTCTCACTCACACTTTGCATTCCATTTCTTGTAGCATTCAACATTTGCACCGATGTGAGCATTTATCATTTACAGTAACATATGCACTGGCCAGTGTTTCAGTTAAAGGCCACAGGTACAATTCCTCAGTGATCACCACTAGGCAGACAGAACGGTGATGCTGGACAATTTAGCAAAACCCCAGATTATGTTCATGTTCATTCAACTGCTTTATTGTCTGTGTTCAATTGTTATCTAGTATCGTTTATACATACAAATATATTATACAAATTATATAATAATAATATAATAATACACCCCACCTTCAAAAACAGAAAAGAAAGAGCCTAAATAAAAGCTGTGTAACTGTGAATGGTACAGGTGGAAATGAATAATAGAAATAGAATGGGGGTTTTGAGAATTGGATTGGCCATATTAGATAGATAGATAGATAGATAGATAGATAGATAGATAGATAGATAGATAGATAGATAGACTTTATTAATCCCCAAGGGGAAATTTCAGTGTTAAAAATATTGACAAGAAAAATACAATTACAATACAATACAACAAATAAATAGATAGATATTGCATGATTTTCTTTAATTACTGTAGGTTGATGAATGTAAAGGTGGTCTGAAGTGCCTGGATAAAAACAAAATTGAAAGCTGTTGATAAAAAAGGGGCCATAATAGCTCATTGGGCTCATTTTTTTAAAAGAAGGTTATGCATGCAATGGGATGAGGTCAATATGAAAAGTCTGTCTGAAGTGTATGAGAAGCAATGAGAAGCAGATTTTTGTCAACTGTTTTCTAGTTGACATAAATCTGAAAAGCTCTCTTGAGCCATTGTGCATGCTCTTTTAAGACAGTCCCAAACTTCAATTAAAGGGACTGTGTGTAGTTTTCAGAAAGTCGTTGTTTTTGGTGACACCGGTGGCCATTAAGACAATAGCAGTCAGCCTTGTTGCTCATTCTCGTGCTCGCACACAGTAGGCGCGAGCGAGCATCCTGGGCATCGGCCAAAACAGTGACATGACATACAGTAGACTGAACGTGATTGACCGGCATCATGTTGATAGATGAGGTAAGTGAAGTTACACTGTTATTATAGTTTGACTAATGGTATTTAAAAAAAATCGGATTTATAAAGAGCAATATCGTTATTAGCTCACTAGCTTGCACAATAAAGGCTAGTGACTTTGAACTAATCCATTCTCGTTGCATGATACATTGACTGCATTTATATGACACTTCAGCGTTAGCTAACATTAGCTAGACAGCTTTATCAATCGCCATTTGTCTAGCTTTCACCGAGGGGCTCAGCATTGTCAGCATAGCTAAATATGCTGGATGATAACGCTAACGGTTAGTGAACTAGATGTTCATTATTGACGTGATAGCTTAATTGATGCGCTAATGTTTCTGCATAATAGATGAGACTTTTTTATTGTCAAGTAACGTTACTGTACTGAAGGGCTCTGGCAGTGGGTTTAGACAACGATAATACTAAACTAATAAACAGATGGTAGGAGTGGGATGACTAACGTTAGACTGGAGATAATGCACATAAAGTAAAGAACAGATGTTTTTGGCAACATATCCTATGTATTCATCAATTCGTGCATCATTGTAGTTTATCTTGCTTTATCATTACAGCTTACCATTGAGTATTTCACTGTTACTGTCAATCAGCATTCCTCAAATATGGAAGGCATCACAATAAAACTACCCATTTTATACATGTTCATTTTCTTTCATTTCAGGATTCAAGTTCTGAAGATTATGCAGCTCTACTGGAAGAAAGCAGATGGTGGTCACCTGTCTGCCAGGGGTTTTTCTGGACATCATCTGGGACGTCTGGGAACCAGGAACCGGCAGATTAGAGACAAATACCCTGACCCTTTAGCAACTATGTTGGCTACAAGGAAGCACCGTTTAGGTGAAATTAAAAACTGTGTTCATTGTCCCTGCATGTGAGTTCATTACCTCAAAGAAAAACTACATTTTATTTTTTATACAAGCTCATTTATTTTATAGAAATACACATTTTTTTAAAGTACACGTTTTTAAAGTTCTACAATGTCATACATTAATTTGTTTTCTTTATACAAGTTTTTCAAAAGGTATTTATAATAAACACTGTATTTAGGACTGCTTTCTTTTCTTGCTCCCATTGTTGTCATTGCTCATGTAGGTGAGGTCATGTCCGTTATGGAGAGAGAGAAAGAAAAAAGCAAGAATTAGAAACTACACATCTGACAAGTCAACCAGTAGGTAAATTCATTACATGGGTATACATCAGCAGAAATGTATAAAGTATAAGCATGGGTGTCATTTTGGCAGGGAAAAAAATCAGGCTGATGATATCCAATGAAATGAAATTACTTTACAGTGGCATGTAATCCACAGAATAGGAGATTGAGCATTGAGGTAACAAACATGTCTACAGTATTGGAGATAAATGCATCTTGTCATTACAGGGCATGATTTGTAGACCTGACTTCTCTATGAATCATAATCAAACACAGCGGCTCCTTGTGAAAGATCAGATAGGACGTTATTTTGATAGAGTATGAAAGCCAAACTACACAACAATACAACAACAGGCTAAACCTGCACAAACGCAACTAATCACTCAGCACACTTGCGATATCTGGTTTACAGCAGGTATGCTAATGGGACTCAAACAACTATGTGACACACTGGCCACTGCACACTTGAGCAACCCAGCTGCTCCTCTGGGCTTGCCTATGCCTATGGTCAGCCTAAAGGCCCTTCTGGTTAGAGCAGATGGTGCTCTAGTCTGACCAGAGGAAGGTTATATGAAACTGGTTGGTGCGACACAGCTAGCATGACAGCTTCCTCCATTTTGGACTCTCTGGTTCTCCTTTCTCTCAGCTCTGTTGAGACAGCTGTTTTTTTTTGTCCATGATGCAAATTTGTGTGTAAAACATACAGTGTATGTTGTAATGTAAAAGTACATTTACTTTGCCTCCACCAATCCACTGATCCCAGCAATCCCATTGAAATGAATTCATTTCAGTTTGAGATGTCACTTATTAATGCTGGTGTGACGGAGGCCTTAGGCAGTCTGTGTATGCCATTGCATTCAACAATTTGGACACTTAATATTAGTTTTTCAGTTGTAGATTACATGGTAAAACTGGGGTTTTAATTACGATCTCTCTAGTCCAGTGATTCCCAACCAGGAGTACTTGTACCTCAAGGGGTACTTCTGCAGTTACCAGGGGGTACGTGGAAAATTATGAAGCTCAGCTAATAAAAAAAAATAGAAATTCTGATTTGATAATATATATCCACATATTTGTGTTTAGGAGGAAAATCAACACACAAGTAAGATTACAAATGTGTGTGATGCTGATCTTTATAGTTATTGTGACAATAACTTTCCAACTATGGTAGTACTATGGTACTGCACAGAATATGCCTGAGTTTCCCACCAACCTGAGTCAGCTGTTAGGTGATTAAGACTACAGAAAGACTGGAAAAAAGGCAACAAAAAGTAAAGAGACTGTAAATGGTCACTTCAAATGCAAACTTGTAAAAACTACTAAAAAATCGGATAGGGCTGTGGGAGTACATTAGACAAAAAAGGTTGGGAACCACTGGTCTAGTCATCTGAATGCTCATGACAACACATTAAAAATCTCCCATGCTCCATGACTTTGATGCACAAAGTTTTGAGCTAACTCATCCTTACAGCCCATGTTGGATGAGTAGTTGCCTTTTACATAATTCAGAGTATTGACAAGTGTGGCATGTAGGCATGGCATACTATATCAAATGCACAGACACAAGGTTAAAAACAAGCACTTTTCCTTTAAATGAGTTCCACCTGGTAGTTACAAGCTTAGTCAAAGTGTTTATTCTTCTATTCAGAGCTCAGGAGAGGACAGTAAACACTGGCACACGTTATTTGGGGTAAATGTTGATCCAAGGTGGTGTTAGTCATTCTTAGGACGTCCAGAGCCAGCCAACATACTCCAGTTAGCAGCGCTGACAACCATTCAGTTTGTTAAGTCAGCGTTAAGCTCCTGACGTTATGAGTCAAGCTGAACTCTTGACTGAGCATCCCAACTGGAATTCTCTCCATTCTGTCACTCATTCTTTCACAGCAGCGACAAACTGAGCCCAGCATGCTGAGGGCTTCAGGTAGAGAATCTGAGCTACTGAATAGTCTCACAGACCGGCTCTGAGGACGTATTTAAATGTGCTGCAGCTGTATTGAGATGTATTGAGCCGTATTAAGACATAGGGACGGAGTATTGAAGCTGCATTGAGAAGCACTGAGGTTGAATTGAGATGTTTTGAGCCATATTTAAATTTTACTGAAGCTGTATTGAAGCTGTATTGAGATGTATCAGAGCACAGCTAATTGAAGCTGAGCAGCAGAGAATGTTGTGCTTTGTAGCTGGACGGGATTGTCCATGCTGCAGCAGCACAGTATTGTGGTCTAAAGGGATCCTCCATGCTATTGTGGCATAAGGAGATTGTCCACAGTGGAAGGTAAGAAAAGGAGAAAAGCCATGAAGAGAAGGAGCACTCGAGCTGCCAGAGGTGATGTAAGTCTGCTCGGCTGTGTGTTGTCTGTCTGAGCCCTCAATAGGAGAGCCGGGCTCAGATTAAATGTGTCCAGTGTGTGGCCCAGTGCAGCCTCGCTGTGTGATGTGTGGCCCGGGCTAGCCTCTCTATTTAATACGTGGATCAGTTTGACCTCCACATTTGATGTGCAGAGCAGCCTAACCCTTCTTTTGTCCTGAAGAAAAGCTTCTAATACTGAGAGCAAAGACCTTTACAAGGCTCCGCTCAGGAGTTAGTGCGACACACCAAAACTCTGCCTGATGTTCACACTGAATGGCCATTTGGTTATCACTCCATTAGTCAGTCTAACATTTCATTAGGTCTTTTCTTTCTATTTATTAGAAGGAACATTTGATTTTCTTTGATCATCATTAATGTCTGATATAACCAGCCACTGATGTCAAATTCAGCTGAGCCAGTGTACAGTGAGTTTAAGTTAGCAAATTTACCAAAAATTGAATTAGCTAAGGGTCGGTTCACACAAATGACAAAGAAAGATACCCTCTCACTTCTCTTCTGTATCCATGCAGGTAGTTTTGGTTTTATTTGTCCAGGTTTTGTGAGATCTGTCTCTGAGATTTCTGCCTCCACCCCAGTTGAGTGGGTTGAATGGAATGTAGGTTTTGGTACTCGCAGCTCTGAAAAATGACATTTGAAAAATTCAGCAGCAACATATCACATTGTCAACAATGAAGCATAAAAAGTGAATTCTTGAGCTTAGGAATAGTAGTTTGACAACACAATTCCAAATCAATGTGCACTTTCAGAGCTTTCGACAATATCACACTCTCTTCATCAGCTGTTGAAAAGTCAGCAGCCACTGAGCTCGCAAGTAGATCCATCTCCATGACAACTGAGTCATTTCCATCCACTAAAACTCCATGACGACCATGATGATACAGCTGAAAGCTCCATAAAAAGCTGGTAAGTGGACACCAAGTTTGGCTTTTTTTGTCACACTGTCAACAGTTTTTGCTGAAATACTTTCCAGCAAAGAAACAATCCTCATGAAAGCTGTCTCCAGTGTGTTTAGTGGATTATCCAGAGTAACAGGGACACTGTTTCTGCAAAGACACACAGTGGTTGAAATTCAAAAATGTGATCTTTAAATGAAAAATGCTGATGGCAAAAAAGTAATGTCAAAACAGCTGTCCATATTATTTTCTGTGTAAACCCACAGCATGATGAGTGCAACCCTTTATCCTATGAATTATATTGTATACGCAACTACTGTAATTTGCACATAGTGGTGGAGGACGTAATACCACACTGTAAAAATACTTACAAGTAATGCATTGAAAAAGTTACATAAGTAAAAGGAGATATACTTAAAGTATCAAAACTAAAAATACTTATTGCAGAAAAATGGCCCCTGTGCATTTTGCTGTTGTAGTTGGTTGAGGTGGAGCTGATTTGAACAATTTTGTATTGGACTGCACCTAATGATTATTTTTTATTATGGATTCATCTGCTGGTGATTTTCCAGAGTAATTGATCGATTGTTTGTTTTGTAAAAATTTCTGAAAATTGTGACTCTTTCACAATGCTTTGTTTAGTCTAACCAACAGTCCAAACCTCCAAATTATTCAAACTAAATTAAATTTATCTAAATATTTATGACAAAAAGCAGTAAATCCTCACATTTGAGCAGCTGGAACCATGGAATATTTGGCATTTTTATATGAAAAATGACAAACGATTATCAAAAAAGTTGCCATTAGTTTCAGTGTCAATCAGTTAACCAACTAATCGTTTCAGGTGTACTTATATATACCGTATATTGTATATACTGTTGGGTAGTTCAATTTATAACAAAGCATAATTTGTTATAAGCTATTCCTATGTCTTCATTTGTAAAGTAACTAGTAACCAAAACCTTCACTGCCAACATTCTGTCATTTGTTTTCAATATGATATCTCCTCCTGGCAACTAAAGCATGATACGTCATGGACTCACTGTGAACATCCATCTATCCCAACCTCCTTCTGCTACCTTTCATTGTAATATAATGTAAGATCATCACACTACTTCCTGCAGTTCCTTCCTACTTCCTTCCTTCCCCCTTAGGTGATATTACATTTTATTCAAAACACATTAACCAATGGAAATTAGTAACTATCTCGACCAATATCCACTGTACATGTGGGAGTGTCTCACTCGTGTCTCTTCCTTTGCTCCATTATCTTTAAGCGCCGGGTCTAGTTTCTCTGCCAGTGTTGCATATCTGAAGCATGAAAGGCACTTGTGAATGTCCATAAATTCCTATATTTATTGGCATTTGACATGAAATTAATACATAATGATGCATTTAATTTGTTACTGTGAATTTTTCTTTACAAACGTAGCAAGTCTTCCTTGTTTGTTTATAAAGGGAGACAGAACCAATGTCAGATATCTCTCCCTCGTTCACACATCAATCACTCCCTATATAGTAGACACTCAGTAGTTTACCCTGTAGTGAGCTCTAACTTGAGATTTTAGATGCCATCATCACTGATGCACCGATACACTAGTTTTTTGTTCCATTGAAGGATTTTTTGAGGCAACTATATAGTAAATTTCACTCTAAGAATTTGGCAGACAGTAAATATAGGCTAGTGCTTGGGCATAACATGACAACAACAATGAGATGGTACACCTCATAATAAAAAGTACTAGACGCTGGACTCAACCTAAACAAAAGCTAACACATTTATTTACAGTGATCTTGATAAAACTATTGACAGCATGTGACTTCTTAAAATATAGGCTATATATATATATTGATACATTTCTTATATGTTGTGACTGAAGTTGCAAATGGAACATTATCTGTTAATAGTGCCATAAATAAAGTGCCATAGATCTACCAGTCCTATTCTTCAAAGTATAGCTCATATCCCTAATTGAATACCACAGCATGTGATGCTCAGTAGAGTTATGGGTTAAATTAATGGGTCTGTTGAAGAACAGAAGGTCCGCTTCTCAAACGCTTCATTTAAACATTTAACCTGCGAAGGAGACATGATTGAGCTGTGGAGCAACTGGAATGCAATGCAGCCAGATACAGTGGACATGAGGGATTATGTTAGTGTTAGTATTAGAACACATTATCCTAATTTGCAGGAGACATGGCTGAAAATGTGTAGGTGTATTTTGTATTTTGGACTTCAGGCAATGTTTATGCTGCAGGTCTCAATGCCCAGTTTAGAAATTTTGCTTATATCTACCGTTTATTGGCTGCTTGTTTACATGTAGTGAACCAGAGCTGATTCCAGAGTTTACAGCTCATGTGTATATGATGTAAAAATTACCTGCAGAAATAAGCCTTTGTAAAAGCCATATATATACATCTATATCTGCAGTAGGTTCAAACAGGACAGAGATAATAACTGAAGCTGGAAGGGAGCTGAAGTTCTGGCAGAAGTCTGGAGGGCCAGCTAGGAATCAGCACTAGGAGTCCCTGTAGGCCCTGGGTAGGGCCCTGCCAGCACTTTCTCCTCTTTGTTAGTGAGACAAAAAAGCAGAGCATTCCAAGAGGATCACAGTGAGCTGAAAATAGTTTTCTGTGGTTTAGATGACAGTGGCATCACCAGATATCTGATTCCTCTTGAACTGATGTCCACATATGAACTGAAACTGATCTGAAAATATGAGATTCCACATGTTTTGCATGTGATGCAATGATCTGTACTCAGGAGCTGGGGCTGTGAGAATACTAGCCTTGAATAGTAACAGATAAGTGTAATGATTTATTTATTTCACTGGGAAGAGCTAAGTGGAGGGAGACTGAATGAGGTTATAATCACTTTGATAGGATTCCTGCACTGATGAAATAATTCTCTATTGACAGTTGATAAGCTTCCATTGTGGTCACAATTTCCACGTCTTTTAGGAGTTGTTATCAGAGGCTGCCGGACAACAGCTCTCATCACAATAAGACTTTATTTATTAAGGCATGTGCGTACAGTGGTCTCTGAGGGAAAGAAAAATCTCCCCCCTGGTTAAAATAAAGATGTCAAAGTGAATCAGACATTGAGCTGATTCCCATCTGCTCTGTGTGGTTTCATTTCAGTTTGTCTTTATCCCTCTGCCTGTCCACTCTGTTCGTCTGTCTCTTTATTAGTCTGTGAAAAGGCAGAATGCTTCCCCGTCACAATACCATGCTGCTGTGATTACCATGCAAATGCATTTGATTAGGATGTAAATGATCAACATAATGATGATTTTTAATTAGAATGTAAATGATGATTATTTGTATGAAGATATCAGCAGCTGTGGGAGAGGACTGTGACAGCGAGCTGTTGTCTCTCTGACTGACTGACTGACTGAATGGATGGATGGCGGCTCTTTCATTAATCTACTAACAATATTCTGTTCTTCCCTCCTTTTTCATTCCTCTCTGTTTCTCTTTCTGTTCTTCCTGCCTGTGGAGTTAGAAACAACACACACACACACACACACACACACACACACACACACACACACACACACACACACACAGTGTGTTCAGAAACCAGCAACTGTCAACCCTCATGCTCATCTTATTCAATTCAATTCAATTCAATTCAGTTATATAGTGCCATATCATAACAAGGTTATCTCAGGGCACTTTTTCATATAGAGCAGGTCTAGACTGACTCTTTATATTTACAGAGACCCAACAGTTCCCAGAGCAGGAGGAAAGAGAACATACAGTAGTACAGTACAGTTCTATATAGAGATGTAAAGTAATAGTTGTGGTAATGGTATTGATGGTAATAGTAATAAAAATAATACTAATAGCAATATAATAATAGTAATACTAATAATGAGAACAATAACAATAACTTATCCTTCTGTTGTCTGATCCCGATCCCGATTCACATTGCAACTGAAGTGAAACAAAGTCAGTAAGGCTTCCACTACTACTCTAATACAGACATGGAGTACCAGACCATTCATTCTTAAGTGAGAAAGATGATTTTGTTAAGTCTCTATATAAGAACGGTTTTAGCCTATTAAGCCTTAAGTTCCAACTTTTTGCTGCTTGGGTCTACCAGACACAGGCCCAAGGGCCCAAGAGGTCAATGGGTCAAGGGACAGAGCCTTGTATAGAGTGACTGATATTCATATTTCAGTCAAATCTTGATGTCCTGATGTTGAATCCTTTATTACTAAGTATCTGCCCATACTAAGTCAGATATTTACTAGGGGAGGGGGAAAAAATCGATTCTTAGATGCATCGCGATTCTCTTTTGAACGATTATGTCTTGATGCAGAAAACTCAATAATCGGAAATTTAAAATTCAATTCTCGACATTATGAGCGCTTGATGCCTGTAGCAGAGACCGGGCTGTACGTAGTACGTTCCTTGCGGCTGTACCAATTGGATAGTGGAACGTAACAGACGTGAAACGTGCTTCGTGTTTACATTCTAAGCTAGGCTACTTCTTGAGTTTTGGTGAGGATGGCTGAGCGTGAGCAACCGAAGATGGATACAATCTGACTGGCAGTTCCGTTTGGTGAGTAAATCTCGGAAGGCTGCCCACCACACTGGTGGGTAAGTGTTTGTACCATGGGCGTAACCACGCATTCTTTGGGGGGGGTCGTGTCCCCCCCAATACTGAGAAACTATCATTCTGTCCCTCCCAATATACAGTAGAAAATATGTTAAATATGTCTTCCTTTTATGAACCCTGTCAATGTATCTGTTTCTTGGTATTTCCTATTTATTTTCAATTTATTTTTGTTTGTTAAGGAAAACATAAGTGACCCCCACTCCCATTTGTACACTTGGTTGCTCCCATGCTAGCACACACAACTCACGGTTGTTTGATTGACACCTTTAGTATGTTGTTGTTGCTATCAATGTTTGCTAATGAAGCTCAGAATCAGATCACCTTAAATTGTTCTGTGCTGTGATGGTAATCTGACTGTTTTTTTAATTTGGTCAGTCAGTGGAGGTGAGCAAATGGAGGAAGTAACGTTACCTAAAAAGCTTAGAAAGCAGGACCGGCAGCCAGACATACAAGTTTTTTTTTTCAGACAGTAAGTTACTAGCTACCAAAATAGGTAACGTTAGGTCAGTAGATAAGACAATAGCTAACATTTCAGGTAACTGTTAATACTGTACAGTGTACACTGTTCTTTATACACTTACTGTATAGCTAGCTAAACAGCATGATATACATCATTGTTCTTTAGGTAAAATAATGATATGTGGTCACACTGCAGGCGGCACAGAGAGACAGGGAGGGAGAGGCATGCTGGAAGCAGGGGCCAGACAGGGACATGCTCTGGAGATACAGGTGATCAGGTGAGAAAGTGGAATGTGAACTATAATGCAATTTAGTAGAGCACATCTAGCTATATAGGTAGCTTAAAGCACTACAGGTAAATGCATCTTGTCTGTGAATGATTGTGTTTACATGGAGAGCAATACTCCCATCTTAATTAGATTAAGACAGGGGTGGACAAGTTTGGAAGAAGTTGCTTGTTTTAGCTTGTAAAACAGTGAACAGTAAGCAACTGACCAAAACAATTCAATTCAAATGATCAACGTAGTCCTCAAATCTATGTTCTAAATGTGCGAATTTTCATATATAAATATCATAGAATTGTGGGAAATGCACTTTAACATTTTTTGACCCCCCCAATGTCTATACCATGATTACGCCCTTGGTTTGTACCAAAAGAGTCCGCCAGCATATTTTCTCTGCTAGCTTTGTGATAACTAGTGCAACGTACAACAGAGGAAGTTCTTCTTCTACTACTTGTGCTTCAAAACTCTCTCACCGTACTCAAAGGCACAACCTGGTGGTGGAAGCCATACAACGCATCCACAAACATTAATACTGCATAAAATACTAAATTATGAACGCTGGATCCTGGAAAACATGTTTGATCAGTACATCTTATATATAAACATTACCTTCCTAGAAATGAATTTCAAATTAACCTGTTAAGTGAATTAAATGAATGATACTCAAAAATAAATTGTGGGGTCCCTGCTAACCAATACAAAACAGTTAACAGAAGGAAATAGGTCAGTCAAAAACGGAAACTTATCAAGATGCATCGATTATCGTTTCATAATTGCATCGTGCCCCTCTGAATCTGAATCGAATTGTAAGGTGCCTAGAGATTCACACCCCTAATATTTACATTTATTATATTTTTGTTTTTTCCTACATAATAGCCAATAGTTGCACACTGCAGACATAAGTTACAGTAAACCTACTTTACATTAAGATTAGAAAAGCGATTTAAGCATGTTTGACAGAAGAACAACTCCACTTTAAGAAAATAGAACCTGGACCACAGATTTCCTTAGGTGGTTTCCAACAATATCTTTAATAGTGCTCTATACACTACTACTACTACTACTACAACTACACATACACACAATCATAGTCCCGTTATGACCAGAATAAATGTATGATCTTGTCATCACTCTTGTTTCAGTGGTGGAAGGTAGGAAGCCATCATTGATCACTCTCCAAATGCTCTTTGATGATTAGAGTTCCTATTGTGCTGTTTGATGCAGACAGTAATTGATAGGTGCTGACATGATGTGGATTGTGTGAGATGTAATGGAATGAAACTTTTCAGAGTGAAGCTGCAGGTCATCTGTCTTGGATCCCCTCTCTCTTTCTCTCTGTGACAGCCGTCAGCTCCTCTTTCTCTCTCTCTTTTTTCCAGTCTTTTGTTAGGTAAATGAGGAGAGGTTGACCCTATTCTCATTTTGCAGCCACCCGCTGGCCGATGGAAGACAGAAAGAAATGACGGGCTGAATGAATGAATGAAACAGAGGGAGAGCGCCAATGAATAGTTTTTTTTTCTATTCAACAATGCCTCACTTCTGGATTTGCAGTGTATAAAATTTGGGTGTACCTTTGAGGGTAATGTGTGTGTGTGTGTGTGTGTGTGTGTGTGTGTGTGTGTATAGTTGTGTGAGTGTGTTCTAATATTGCAATACGAGCAAAAACAAGCTCGTATAAGGACTTTGTGCCAGATATGTGCACATTTAGATACAACTAGGAGCCTGACTGACCGATAAGGTGATTAGTTACTTCCACAATCGTGTCAGGCAATTATTTAAGGAGCTGACCTGCTGATGTTGGAGTGATAGCTCAGATTATATGTATATATACATCCTAACCCTAACCATGCCTACCCCTAGCTAGCTAGCAAGCGACTTATCTGGTGGGCTATCATCACCGTCCGACAGCAGTCCTTAAGTGATTCATGTAGAACTGATCCTCTTGAATGAGCTGTATAACATCTTTAAAACTAAAACGAAAGAATCCACTTGTCTTGGAGATGGTTATGCTTTTTTTTTTAAGGATTATTTTTTAGGCAGGAAATGGGGAGAGAGAGAGGGGTTATGACATGCAACAAAGGTCCCCAGCTGGAATAGAACCAGCAACGTTGCGGTTTTGTGGCATGTGCGGTAAACATTATTCTATTACCCCTTTTCCACCAACATGGAACGGGTTCCGTTCAGGTTCCTGCGTCTAATTTTGAACAGTTCGGACCATTTTGACTAAAAATAAATTGGTTCGGAATGGAAAAGTTGGTTCCCAGCTGGAACCAAAAAATAGCAGGTTTTCCTTTACCTGAAGTGTGAACCGTGATGTCATCAGTGGGTGTGCCCTATTCTCTAGGTTGGAAAGAGAGGATGGAGAAGGTGGTCTGTGGTCTACTATGGTAAGTCTTCTATGTCTTCTTATCATTAATAGTTGGTCCATGCTTGTTTTTTTATCCAAAAAACAAGCATGGAGCTTTGTTTCTGTAATAACAGAAACAAAGCTCATAGGTAATCAATGCGATCCACCATCTTGCTCCTCCTGTTTACTTCTGTTGTGCATTGTGCAATGCCCTCCATTGATGACGCAGCCTTGATTACAATGGTTCCGCTCAAAACTGGAGAAAATGCGGGCCGGTTCAATAACCAGAGCTAATTTGGTGGAAAGAGGGCATATGTGTCCTATGACCTGGATGACTGAAAATCTTCATACTGCAGATAAAACCAATGTGTGTTAGTGAGATGTTCCACCACGAGCCTCCAGATCCGCTTCAGTGCTTCTTATCATAGAGCTTTACTGGAGGGATGGAGACTAGACTTCAATTCAGGGCTTTTCTGATGGGGCTCTACACTTTCTTATATATGCAGGCGCACCAGGGATGGTTCAACAAATAAAAAACACGTTATAAATAAGTTCATAACAATACTATAGAATGTAACAAGGAATATAATTGAAATAACTTTATTATGGAAACCCTCCCAGATCACTGGAGAAGACAAATACTTTACACTTTGAAATTAGAAACAGATTTACATCCCAGACACAATCTAATGTTCACTTTTTATGAGCTAGCAAGTGTTTGTTCTGGTTCCAGTCTTTCAAAAGGTGGATTACTGTTGAATTTCTGGACATAGGAACTTTGGAATTAAAACAAACTGCAATTCCACCCCTCCCAAAAAAACAAGCAAAAAAAAGTTTTTCAGTTCAATAGAGTCCATGCCAGGTAGCAGATCAAATCCAGGTCAGGGTTTTTACAATACCAAACACATTTCACCAGAATCCAAATTCTATACACATTCCAGGCCGGGGCTTTTGGAATCTGCTGATGAAACAAATTCACAGCAGACAGTTCATTTCAAGTTTCATTAAGTTCTTCCCTTTACATTTCAATCAACATCTTTGTTTTTGCTACAAATACACCAACATGATATAAATTAGGAACTGAAAGTGGAGGTAATGGTAGGCAATGTCTTCCCACAGAATGTCCAAATGGACTGAGCAGTTTATTCCTGTCTGGAGTTTATTATTTCCAAAGGACGGTCCACCTTCCTGAGCTTCCTGAGTACAGCTCAGGCTAGAGCTTTTCACTCTGGGCTAGTGCCAGGGTGTCCTCACCAGCCAAACTTTGAATGGCAGCTGATGGAGATGATGTGGAGAGAGAACTCCCCTAGACCTTTGATCCAGTTGTAGCTGAATTTGTACTGGTTTACAGTAATATTCAAATCCTTCAATTGGAAGAGTACTCAAACTCCTTCTGTCCTTCTCTGGAATTTGATTTGAAAGTTTTCTCGCAAGCATTAATGAGAGTAATTTCTTCATATTCATTTGCTGTGGTGCAGTCTGTTTAAGTCAATGACAGGTCCTTTTTGACATTCAAGCTGTAAAGTTGGGATAGGTTACGCTTTGATGTCCCATACAGCAGTTACTACTGATGATCACTGCAGGCAAGAATGATTGCCATGAGAAATGACATCACTGCAGGCGTGGCCAGTACTGTGACATGTCCGCTTCACTTCCTGGAACTTGGACCGGAACTGAGACACCAGGGGAAATCAGACCTGGTAAAAGGAGAACAAAGAGGTCATTGGAGTACAGTTATAAGACAGACATGACAGAACAAACACATTGACAGACAACATTTAAAGAGTTGTAGAGTATCAAACAGTAGTCAGTTAATAACTTCCTACCTGTTGAAGACGTTGCAGAGGACGTCATTGACTGGCTGTTGATGTGTGGCTGCATATGAGGAGGAGTGTATGTCTCATAACTTCTTCCATTTACAGCGGGGCTGGTGGGCAGCATGCAGGAATAAGAGGTCTGGCTGGATGCCTGTAAACATAAATTAATATTAGCAGAATTTAACACCCTGATGAGCCATTCACCATTGGGTAGGTGTCATGCAAGATTAACAGTGTTGTTACAGCCTCATAACTATCAAGGTAATTTCTTTAAAGTAAATAGCTGTTTTTTTTGCACAGGAAAGGTTATGGTTAACAAGCCATATTAGGATGAGGTAGCATTTTCGTTAAAGAAAGACTGCTTAACAAGTTAATCAAGTGGCAGCCACCATGGCTGAGAGAAGTCAGTGCACAAGAGCTTTAATCTGTGGTTATTCTAACCCAGACTGTGAAGAATTAAGTCCCGACATCACTCTCCAAAGTAAAAGTGAATATTTTTCCAACAAAACATTCAGCTCTCAGTCTGTTGTGTGTCACATCATCAGCCATGCTGTTGGTCTCAGATCCTTCCAGAATATTCACAACAAGATTACATGTAGATTGTCTGGCTCCATAAAGGGGGTGCTCAGGCCAAACACAGCCATGCATTAAAAACATGCGGCTGCTTTTGTATGGGCCAGTGGCTACAGGTACAGGTGAGAAAATGAAATTCGATCCAGGAAGTCCAGTTTGAGATATACTGTACATCAATGAGTTTCAAAGCTTATCAGACATCAAAACACTGCACAGCAATTTCTAATAGTATGAGGAAGGACTTTACAACTCTGGAAAGTTATCATTGCCACAATCGTTTTATCCTCCATCACAACAATCCTGAGGTAAACAGTTACCAACAGACACCCAGTGCAACATCACAAAAGAAACGACCACGAATTTGTGTTTGCTTGAATTTGATTGGCCAATGCAGTGCATTCCCACATGACGTCACTTTGCATTATGGAAAAAGCTGAGCTAGGCTCAACTCTATTGCTGGACAATCCTGTGTTTTCTTGCCGGAGCCTCTGTGTACGGACTGCCTGACTCATCCATACTGTCAGGGGTGGTGTTTCAGGTTCCTGTATAGCTCAAGGGAACAAGCAAAGCACTGCCAGAGTTGGAGGTTCATGTTTAGCCATGTTCACCCATGACAAACATTCACACAAAAATGTTCTAAGCAACTGTAGTCAACACATCTGTTCAGTACATCAGCCAGCCTGAGCTGAAGTCAGATACTGAGACACATGAAGATGCTATCTCTAACTTGAGGTGTTCCAGTGCTTGACTGGTTGTGTATTGTGCTGTATTGTAAAATAATCTTACTTGCATAGGCAGGCTGGCAGCCATACTGAAGCTGGGCATGGCTGGTAGGCTGTAGCTATTGGACAGAACTGGATCTGACCTTCCCAACATGGACCCTGATGAGAAGGACACTAGAGAGACAAGCATGGAGAAATGGAGAGAACAAAGATTTGTACAGTATCCCAGGCAATATAACTGAATATTCAAGCTTTTAGAATATCTATATGACATTAGCAGATGCAAGGGAGATAGCTGGTCAAAGTCATTTTTTTGCAAGTCATAAGTAAATCTCAAGTTATGATACTCAAAACTCTACCACCTGAGCTCAAGTCGTAGAGCAGGTAATCCATTAATTGTAGGGTTAATGGTTCGATCCCCGGCCCACATGTCCAGGTGTAGTTGACCAAGACACCAAACCCCCTAAACTTTACATTGGGAAAATGGCAATCACTTTGGACAAAAGCATCTGCTGAATGAATGTAACTCAACTCCTAAACTCTGACCTTAAGGGCCAGAATCACTGTTTCATATGCAGCCATGTAAGTCCTTAGAACTCTAATACCTAATTCAATTGTCAGAAATCCTATTGGAATTTATGATAGATAATACTGTAGCTGCAGTAGCATAGCATAAGAGAAGTCTATGAAGCTCTAGATATGGTTTCCTTTGGGAGGACTATCTTTCAAAAATATAATGATGTCACAGACTATTTCACATTATAGGAATCATAGTCACCAAAATGTGGCTAAATACACAGGTAACATTTGTAGCTCACATGACCCAACATCAGCAAACAGTTGCATGTGACAAACAGCTAACCATGCTCTGCATTTAGCCATACTTTGCTGAAAATGTGGTGTGTTTTTGGTGGGACAGAGGAGAAGTAGATTATTCTGCAGGAGTGGTCTGAGAAGTTTCTATAGATGTTTAAACTTATTTTGTTTTTCACTGTGAAACTGGATCTCCATTAGGCTATTTGATACGATACCTGAGTTTCAGTACTGATAACATAATTATACTTCTGACCAGACATTTGATACTCGCTTTTGGTAATTCAGAGTTTTTGATACTACAGTGTATACTATGTATACTATGTGATATGGACACATTTTGGTTGGTACCAAAAAAGTACGAAACAAAATGCTTTGATACCCAGTCACTCATTATAGTCACTATAGGAATCCACTGCAAACAACACATGCTGGCTCACTGTCACACTGTCACATTACTGGGTTTACTGGGACAACTGAATAGAACAGAGCCATTGTTAATGTTATTAGTAACCTTTCCTATTATGTCAAGTCTTCAGTGAAAAAGGCCGGTTTACACTAAAAAATAAAGCTTTGGTGGACTAACCATTAAGACAATATTCATTAGTTATTACGCTCATAATAATTGCTATTCAAATGTGTAGTATACAGTATGTACTTGTAGTATAAGTCCTCGTCAGTACCTGGTGTAGTAGGTTGTGGTAGAGGCTGGTAAACACTGGTATTGAAACTGCTGCTGATGGGAATGTGGTTGGAGGAGTTGGACACCTGACGACGTTGATTTCTCAGCTTCTCCTCTCTTCTCCACTTCGCTCGTCTGTTGGAAAACCAAACCTGCACATGCCAGAATAGAAAAGAAAAAAAACATTGGTTGTTAGGATAGGTTCACGTTTTTTACTACATACTGACATGTCCATATGTAAACTGAGAGGGTTATTGGTCACTTTAATTGTTCTTCCTGTCCATACTTTCTGTGAAGAGATCACTTCTTAAAGCAATATCAGTGTAAGTGATGGGGGACAAAATCCATAGCCCTTGTTCTGTGCAGAAATACATTCTAAAGTTCCACTGAATTAAAAAAAAAAACTGTATTTATTGTCTTTTTTGTACAAATATAATAACATCGTACAGTACATACAAACCTCTACACACATATACATAAACACATATATACAGACAAAGTATAATAATAACATAAAATAGCATAAAATTAATTAAGGAGAAAAAAAAGGGGGCGGTGTCATAACACATTTATAACATAAACTGGATCAAAATAAAATGTGACATAATTATGAATTTCCAGTGTCCCTTCTTGACCTCTATCATGTTGTTTATAGTTGTTTATTATTTTTAATATAATATGCCATATATTGTGTCAAGAGTATATTCACTATAGATTGTGCATATGGGAAATGTGCATTCCAAAATCTAGTTCCACTGAATTTTGTTCTAAAACGACTGTAACTTTGGAAGATTCCCACTGTTTTGTCTCATACTGCTGAAGCCTCATGTTAGCTTATGGCTGAACTTATGAATGCATTTATGCACAGAACGAGGACTGTGGATTTTGTCCCCCATTACTTAAATTAAGATCGTTCAAAGAGAGAGTCTCTTCACAGCCAATATGTCCAGGAGGAAAAATCAGAATGACCCTTTCAATGTAAATATGGACAGTCAGTATTGTTTTCAGCTAGATATGAAAGAATGTGAACTGATCCTTTAAGGCAAGTTGTCAGTGACTGATCATCACTGATTACATGTTAATAATGTTGTTATTTAATGAAAACCATACATTATTACAACACACACACACACACACACACACACACACACACACACACACACACAGACACACTCATTATCAGCCTAAAAAATAATAAATAATTGAGCCTACCTGTATTCTTGCCTCTGGAAGGTCTATTTTGTTGGCAAGGCGTTCCCGGGCAAACACATCTGGATAGTGAGTCCTTTCAAATTCTGCAACAAAAGCACATTGTGTCATTACATAATAATATTAACTGTGCTGTGTCTAATTGATGTACATCAGGACAGTACATTTAGTAACGATAATAGTGAAGCAAACTCCGCTGTAATGAAGTGCTGTGAGGGGCTGTGCTACGGCCTTTAACACATGTTGCACTGAATCAGTTCTCCCATGAATTTTCGATGTGGAGAACTGCACAACTCGCATTATGATCAAAACAGACACCTCAGTAGTAACCTGATGTATACTAAACTGTACTAGGACACCTATTATCCTTTTCCATAAATGGTTATCTTCATCAAACCATTTTACATCATGTTTTCAAGGTTTTAACCTCCAAACTGTATTTTGCTGTTGCCACAGACTGGGGTAGCATTGCACATAATATATCACTTATGACACACCTTTCACTGCTTCTGTGTAAAAGTAGAAGTGACTTCTTTAGTTCAGTAGTATTTGCACATTGTCACTTAACTTCTGCTGCTTGACTTCAGGGAGTAAGGATCATTATGAAATCAACATTAGCCACAGAAGAGGTGCAGATTTTGCAACCACTACTGGCCCACAGACAATAGGGTAACTATATAACTACATAATTATGCATTTTGAGTGAACTATTCCTTATTCCTCAGTCCATCTACACATGAAAATTGGACAACTATTCTCTCACCTTGCAAGTAGTCTATGGACAGGTAGGCCGCAGGTAATATTTTTTTCCTTGGATGGCGAAGGCATGACCCACCCTACTCTACCTCTGATTGGCTAGTACCCGCTGCCTTCGTTGGTTGGGTTGGTTAAGTTTAGGCATGAGGAGTGATGATTGGTTAGGGTTAGGGTAAGAATATCAGGGTAAGTCAGTCAAAGGCAGAATAGGGCGGGTTACGCCTTCACCATCCTAGGAAAAAGAATTGGCTTGCAGCACACTACGGAATGATGTGCATCACAGGGTATACGCAATGCCGACTGAAAAATAAGTAGGTATACGCCATATACCTGCATATACCCTGCACTACACCACTGCAGATTTATATTTTAAACAGTGTATGCCTTCTTGCCAAGATTACTTGTAGAAACAGTCCGTATCGGTTTCAGAGCTTTATTTTTCCCATCACAATCAACTAGCTAATAAAACCAATATTTCAGAAACAGAGAATGCATTGGATCTTTATGAATATTAGTGATTAAATGAATAGTTTGACATCTTAGGTCCCCCCCACCCACCCACCCACCAACACACACACCACCACCACCCTGATCATCTTTGTACAGTCCCTTAGATTTACTGACAAGATTTCAGTCTGAAAAATATCTACTGAGAATCAATTCAGCCCAGACCAATCAGCAAATGTTTACAAGATGACATGACTTGCTGCTCTCCAAATTCCCAAACACTGTTAACAACTGGTTGGTTTAGGACAAATTGGACATTTACAGAATAACAAGCATGTTTTCCAGTACATGCAATCATCAAGAACATACATTACATGACAGCAGACTAAACATGAACACAGTAACAGACTACAGCATGTGCTGGATGACAGTAGACAGGACATGACTGACAGTTCTCCTCTTCACTGAGCCATCAACATGGACCACTGGATAAATTCAAAACTGGCTGAGCTGTCATTGGTCTTTCTTTCTGATTAGTATGGAGAAACATGGGGCCTGTTAAAGTGCCGAAATCAGGTTTTGAATAAATGTGAAGAATAAGCAATGCAGTTGTTGAGACATGTTTCATTTTATATCTCCAATGGCCATAGCTGAAATAGTTGTTACCAAGGTTAGAGGGTCCATAGGCGTTTTTGGGCCAGAGGAACCTTAACATAGTTCTAAGAACAGTTGGATGACCCCTCCCCTTTTTATTGTGTTCGCACTGCAAGAACTGGGAATGATCGTAGTTCTTAGAACTCCGTTTTTCCTACTTCTGAGTAGGCACTCTCCCAGCACAAGATGAACCAAGAGCGACGTAAGTGTACGGTAATACACATGAGCCAAAGAAGTACCGGCAACCGCTATCTTCAAAAGCCTGTGTAACTCTCGTAACAGTAGCCTTAAAAACTGAACTGTTTGGTCTCAAAACGCCTTGTGTCATCATGTAAACATTCCCTGTAGTGGTCTGATTGTGAATCGGACCCGGGTCAGTCAAGTCAAAGTGGATGTTTTCCACACTTCAGTCACATACAGAATACAGATGAACAAAAACCACAACATTTACACTGGAAACAACACTGTATAGCTCACTATTTTTACCCATAAATGTAAAGGTGTGTATGTGGGTGTTTGATGTACTGATGAACAACCAGCAGTTACCTTTCTCCAGTGCTTCTATCTGGTCCTGTGTGAAAGATGTTCTGTTTCTCTGCAGTTTCCTCTTCAGCTGGAGCCTCATCTGAGTCTCCTCTGAGTCTTCACCATTAGAACTAACAGATATGGGGTTTTCCCCAACCTCTGCCTGTGGACACTCTGCACCAAGAAAGGAAGGAAGTAGGTAGAAATAAGGAAGCAAGAAAGGAACCAACAAATACAATTATAGTGGTTTCAGACCAGTCACTGTTATGCTCAGATACACAATCAGTTGGAGTCCAAAAGGTTTTCACATATTACAGTGAAGAAAAAGAAACTACATGACAATGTTAAAACATTCTATTACAAGTAAAAGTTGTGCATTCAAAATGTAAATGAATATGAAACATTAATTTTGTATAATAACTATTTTAGCTAAATGTACCAAAGTATTCAATATAGGAATTATGAGGAGTTTAATCTGCAATAATTCATTATATTCTACATTTTATATGTGAAATCTCAGAATAACATATTTTTTTCAGCCTAGGAACATCACCAAAATTAGACAATTGTTAAGTCAGGATGATGCTGAAATGCTTTTTATTACAAGTCACTTAGATTACTGCAGCTCTCTTTTTTTTTTACCAAGCTACCTAAAAAATCTTGAAAGAAATTTATAATTACAGTAATTCAGAATGCTGCAGCCAGGATTTGGACTAAGAAAAAAAAAGAGATCACATTACCCCACAGCTCTGTATCTTTTAGAATGAAAGTCCTTTTACTTGTTTATAAAGCCTCACATAACCTAGCACTTTCCTTCATTTTATGTTCCAACATCAACTCGTAGATCTTCCAGATCTTCCATCTTCCATCTTTCTTTTTGAAGTTCCTGATGTTTCCCACAAGAAATCTGGTGAGGCTGCTTTCTGTTTCTATTAATCTAAGGTGAAACACCCTACCCTTGGATCTTAGAACAGCAAACTCCCTTGGTATTTTTAAAATGAAATTAAAGATTTTTTTTGGCTTTTAATTTGGGGTAATTCAACCTAATAAAATGTTCATCTTTGATATTTATGTTTTTTTTTCCTGTAGATTTCATTGGTATTGTTTTTAACATTTTATCATATTGATGTTAAACATTTTACTTTTGGCCTAACATTGTTTAAGAATGTTTTGTAAAGCACATTGGACTGCATCTTTGCATGAAAACAAATAGTTATTAGTATATTTCATTAGCTTTCATCTCTTGTGATCATTCTATTTACTCATTCGTGAAAAACGATTTTACTGCAAAGCGTTTTAGTGTACTTCTTTTCCTCAACTTGGTTTCCAGCTGCAGCAGGCAGCTGTTTTCAGTGACAAAGATCTGATAAACCCACTGTACACTACCTGGTCAGCACCAACAACAGCAGACTAGCTGGTGAATATAGTGGAGCATTTAGCAGCTAAAGAGCAGGAGGTGTTGGAGACTGAACCAGAGCTAAAAGGAGAATATTGGATAAACACAAACATGACTCCAAATGAATGCTGCTAAGGTTGCTCTGTGTCCACTGGATGTGTAAATAAGCAACTGTTTGTTAACATGTTTACTTTAGAAACTGTATAGGTATTTATGTGTCAGATGTACATTTACTCAAGTACTGTATTGAACTACAAATTACTAATACTCCACTACATTTCAGAGGCAAATATTGTACTTTTCACTCCATTACATTTGTGTGACAGCTATAGTTACTAGTTACTTTTTAAATTACAATTTTTCATGCTCTTCCTGTCCAGTGAAAACCATGTAACTCTGTCATTTTTCTGATAAACTGAAGGCTCATGTGTCTTTTATGGGTTGAGAATTCTCCAACTTTATCAGCTAAATAAACTGTTTAAAAAAAAAAAAAAACTTGCATCGTCAAAAAGCTGAAAACAGGGCTAAAGATATGTGGTTCTCACAGGATAGGATTATTTTAACTTCATACATGTACTCATGTTTTACTCATACTGTTTCACTCCTGTTTATTGTTTTAATCTGTTTTCATTTTATTTTAAACTTAGACTCTATTGTTTCACTACTATTATTTTCTTTTTACTTTTTATGACATTATACTTTATTTGATCAAATTAGCATTTTGGTTTTTGTGCTAATCTGTATGTAATCTGCATAAAAAGACGCTATGTCAAATTTGACTGATTTAATACATTTTAAATTATACATTTTATAAGTGCAATATTAGGATAAGATATTCCATGCTAAGTGAGACACTGTCTTTGCAGGTATAATATATTAGCAATAACAGCAAAAGCAATGGCTGCCTTATACAGCAGTTCACTGAAGTCCTGGCCTCAATCAGAGTAGACAACACAATATGTAATATTCAAATCCATGAAATGAAACCATGCATGTGAGTTAAAGATGAATACAGGGCACTTCAGAGTGGAGATCTCCAACATGTGATCTCTGAGCAGACGGGAGCTTGACTCCAGCTCCCTGTGGAACTCATGTTATTTGTGGTGCTAGCCTAATTATTCATTATCCCCAGCAGACAGAGACTGCAAAACAGAATGAAGCCATTGCTCAGTGTCACAGTCAGTCAGGCAGAAAGAGACACAAATGAGAACAGACGCCTCTTCTCCCTCCCCTACACACACACACACACACACACACTCACAGGCACAAACATGCTGTAGACTGATGGGGAGGCAGCAGCCGTGGTAGTATAGCATTACTTCGTTTCACTGCTGTAATCCCAGGGTGCTGGAGGAGGAGCAGCAGCATATGAGCCAACCTCATAGAGCAAATGGGGCCCTCAGCCACACACATTGAAGGAAAAGGAAAGGAAGCTGCTCATGTCAACTCTACACAATGTGTCCTCTGTCCTATATAATATATAATGCAAGTGGGCAATTAACTGTGACTGCTACATTTAAAAATAATAATTTAATGCAATGACATTGTGCAGCACAATGGGAAAAAAATCTGACTTGACTGCGCCTGTTTGTGCTACTGTCACACACAGCCCATTTGACTGTTATCAGGCTATTGAATAGGCATTATCATCACACATCTGTCCCAAGTAGTAGGGGCCTACTAAACCTACTAGTAGGTTCAGGAGGCTATTATCACCCATTTACTTCAGTGAGCCAATTCAGCATGTTCAGGTGACGTAGTATAAAGTGCAACAAAGTCCACATGAGGAGGAAGCTGGGGGTGGATGGATGGATGGGTCAAACAAACACAGGACTTTCACCCAGGAGGTGTCCCGTGTGAAACCAAAAGTCAATGTTGACTTATTTAAACTTTTAAGTGACTTACGTAACATACTTATTTTAACCCAAACATGATCTTTTCCTAAACCTAACCAAGTAGTTTTGTTGCCTAAACCTAAGGTGACATGACATGAGTGATCAACCATGTGAATAGATGATAATGGCCTTCTGTACCTACTAGTAGGTGCAGCAGGCCCCTTCTTACCCCTATCTATGCGGCTGATAACCACTGATAACACCCATTCAATCTACTGATAACATTCGAAACGGGTGAAAGTGTTTGCACTTGCACTCGGTTTTAGAAAAATAGGGCCCTTGGTGTCTTACCAGCGGTAGTGAGTGTAGTCCCAGCGTACCACCCTGAGCGTCCTCCCCAGGTGCTTTGTCCATTGAGCATCTTGAGTTTGTCAAACATGCCTTCAGCTCCCACTGTGCCCATTTGCTGTTTGTCACTGGCCAGGTTCCTGAGCACTCGATTTATTGATGAAACCTGGTGAGAAACACAACATGATTACATAAGAGCAACTATGAAGTTGGATATGTAAGGCACTGATGGACAGAATCTAAGGAACCAAACATTGCCAAAAACCAAACCAAAGCTGACACACTGTCAACCTTCAGCCAGCCTCATCGTGTCCATTTAAAGAAACACTACAGAGATATAATGAGGTCTGTTACTTCCACATCACTGGGTAATGTTAAAGGCTTTGTGTAGAAGCCACACCTGTCATGTTGGTGTCTCAGCCTGTTCATTTTTACATGACATAATCCCTTTTACATTAGACTATTAACCAGTAGTGTCTACTATGAGTTAATACATGGCTAGTGTCTTTTTAAACTGGGCTCATACATAATGTGTATATATATATATATATATATATATATATATATATATATTATATATATATATATATATATCACTGCTGTAATCCCAGGGTGCTGGAGGAGGAGCAGCAGCATATGAGCCAACCTCATAGAGCAAATGGGGCCCTCAGCCACACACATTGAAGGAAAAGGAAAGGAAGCTGCTCATGTCACTCTGCACAATGTGTCCTCTCTCTCTCTCTCTCTCTCTCTCTATATATATATATATATATATATATATATATATGTATATATATACCTCCAAACTTCTGGGATGGTGACAAAAGCATCTTTGTGATATGATAAATATGTGAATTACAATGCGTACTTTTATACCAGTCATGTATTTTAAATGGTTTAAATGTGTATTTTGCTACATTTTACATTCCCAAGTCCATATCCATTCATGAATTGAGCTAAGCTAGGTTAAGCTCACTGTTCCACATACAGAACTCTAAACCTGTATGCAGAGATTTAACAAAGGCATCATGTGTTTTTCTACTTTACAGAAAACTGTAAAATTCCCCTTTCCTCTTTCTTACCATTTACAACTTTTATTTCCTTAACTGCTTGATTTTGATTTTAGTGTATAGAAGTTTGGTACACACGGAGATTGACTTTTGATATGCAATTTAAGTTTTTGAAGATCGCATCTGCTTGCTCCAGCTTGTTTTGGTGTCACACTTGCCCACTCCTACAAACTATCAGTACCAAGCCCACCTGCAAGCCTGCTGTTACAGTATAACAAATGCATCAGCTATTATGAACAAGGTTTTACCGATTAGTCTAGACTTTTGGCTAGCTTGCCCTGCACAAACCTCTAATTGACATGACTTGGCTGAAGAACAGGAGGGTCTTACACTGGGTATATTGTCGTTGGTGCAGACCCCCTCTGCCAGCAGTCGGTCTCTGATCTCCCAGGCGAAAATGGACGGACACTCTCTCTTGTACTGAGCGATCTTTCCCACCACCTCTGGAGTGGCCACCCTGGGTTTACTTCCTCCTATGGCCCGAGGACGGATCGAACCTGTCTCGTAATACCTGCCCAAGATCTTACTCACACAGCCGTTAGACACCTGGACACAAAAACAGCACACATCACACACATTATTTATAACTGGGCAAAACAATATTGGCTTCTAAAAAGTTTTTGTTTGGTAGATGATCTACAGAACGGCAACAATTTAACACATCAAAGTCTGTTTGGAAGTGTTTGGAAGTACTACTGCATATGTAAAAAAAAAAGTTGTATAAAGCCTTTTGTGGCTCCAGAGGGAGAAGTGCAAAATCTATTGAATTGCCTCAAGTGATGTCACTTGAGTCAGCATCGGTTGGGGCTGAAGAAGACAAGTTTGAAAATAAAAACAAATCTGGGGGTGTGGAGTTAGAAGTGAGCTACCAGACCTCTGTAGTACACTTGTCATTTCTGCTTGAGGCTAGAGGCTTATGGCTAACATAACATAACATAACATAACCCAATTCCCCTACCGAACTGTGGGCCGTGGGGTTGCATGTGTGTAATGTGATGTGCCAGGTTTTGACAGTCCATTATAGGACTGCAATGCTAAATCAGTGGATTACTCTTTTAAAAGAACCCCTTGGTGATTGTCGGAACCATAGACTGTATATAAAGATGGACAACGTAACAGCTCCCCAAAAGTGAAGCCAAAACATCTCGATTGCCCCCTGGTGGCTGGCTGCAGTATAGGTCATAAACCCCGACCCCTCTATGTTAGCGGATGGGACATGGGCCAAACTGAAAAGTCAAAGTACACGTCAAATACATTTTTCCCAAAGATGGTTTCTGCCATTTTAGGTAGTTCTTATCACGCTGTTTGTTCAAGTGTTCATTTTTCTGATCAGTTTGGTTTTAATTAGTTATCTGACGCTATAAAAACGGGGTGTCACATCATGATTGACAACTGTGAGCGTGCTCGTGATTGGCTCAGGCGGCTGTATAGGCGGGAACTCGATCCCGCGGCTCCACCGCAGATCACTACTACGCAGACTCTGGCCACGTCACCAGCGCAAGATGGCAGCTCCCGTATCCGGGGTATTTTGGCTTCATTTTTTACAATGGGAGGAAGTGGAGACGCGTCGTCCATCTTTATATACAGTCAGGAACCAGGAAACAAGCAGTGATCTCCTCAACCCAATTATCCACCCCGACCTTCTCGCTACAAGGCATGGTGGCTCCAATCTCGGAACCCATTGGCTATCATCTGATGGTGATTTAGCTTCTGGGGGCAATGGCAAATGTTTTGGGGCTTTGGGTGTAGCCAGCGGATATCCGGATTACGGATATCCGGGCCAAGACTTCCTCTTCTGTGCACCAGTCATTGTTTACAGTCCTATTAGCAATCTCAGAACCCATCGGTTCTCATCTGACAACGATTTGAATGCAGATAAATAAATAAAAAAGCTAATAAAAAGCTAATCTCTAGGGTTCCGAAATTGATAAAAAGCTAAATTGTCCTCAGACGATAGCTGATGGGTTCCGAGATTTCATTTCAACCAATGCGTTTCACCTATTTTGCTCTCCACAGACTATTTTACTGCATTCAACCAAAGCCCGCTCAAACGTGATTGGTCAATACTACTTGGACAACAGACAACAAACGGAAACCAGAACGCTTCCGATACCAAAGTCTTGTCCCTTGCCTACAGATTCTGCATTCATATGCAGATATCTGTTTATAGAGATTATGGTGGCTCTATCAACGTCACACCACTTCCTCCTTTGTTCCTGACAGACAACAGTCATAATTCACACAGCCAACAGAGCTTGTCAGTTAAATGTGAACATAGGTCATATGTAGGCATTTTAGCAAATCACTGATGCCATTGTCTTTCTTGGAAGGACGGTCCTGATGTACAGTGCAATTGGATGCCAAACCCCTAACCATTAACCCTACTCCTGTCCAGGGACATTGTGTATTGTAACATTTCTGCTGTGTTAATGTGGTTCTGCAACCAGCTCACCATACCTGTATGCACAGTATCTACTACCACTGTTAGTATCAACTCTCAGCATGATGAGTTTACCTGTAGTATTCTGGATATGTCACAGGGTCGAGCTCCACTGTGTGCCAGCTCCACTATCTTCTGCCTGGTAGAATCAGGTAAAGGTCTCCCATTCACAAACACACCTCCCAGCTGGTTTACTCCACTGTGACCTACACACACACACACACACACAAAGTAAAAAAAAGGTTTTCAGCAATTGGTTTCCTGAGCTTTATTTTACTCTACAATGATTTCAAAAAAATCTGATTCAGTTTAAAGCAGAAAAAACTGAGTGGTAATGAAAAGAGAAGTCCAACCAAAATGAATTGAATAGCCACACTGATCAGGCACATGCAGGAGGAAAGGAGGGAGTACAGCAGGGAACACAGGTTAGAGGAGATGAGGAGAAAAAAGAATCTTAAGCCAAAAACATGTAGTTTCTCGTGTTTTTTGTGGAAGATCTCTCTGTCTGTCTTTACAAGCTGCAGACTGGCACTACTGTAGGTTTTTGTCTGACGCTTAAAATGCTCTGTCTGCTGATCAGCATGTTGCAGGACTGACATGTTTCTCTCAGCAGCAGCAGCAGACCACAGTCTGTGCTTTGACACTGGGCAGGTTAAGTAGGGATTTACGCTGAATCAATTGTCTATTGTCTGTTAATGGCTCACTGGGGGAAAGCATATTGCAGATTTATAAACCTCTCAACGGGACATTAATAAATCATACAACCAGCCTACACACACACACACACACACACACACACACACACACACACACACACACACACACACACACACAGTTGTAAGCTGTCAAGTGTGGCTGCTGTAAATCAAAAGAGGATTCACTATAGATGCGCCATTCAGTCATCATCAGAAGGAAGACTACCACAAATATGAATAACAACGATGTATTCAAGTAGTTTTCCCCACTGTAGAATAATATATAAGCAGGGTTGGAAACACACTGCAAAAATCTCAATTTTATCAGGACATTTCTGTTCATCACTGAGTACTAAAACATTTTTCCTTATAACAAGTGAAACTATATTTCATATAGAACTTTTACTTTCTAGAGATGAGCTTCTTTATCTTCAAACAGGGAATAATAAGGCAAGTCGCTGCACCAGAGTCAAGAACAGACAGAAGATGACAGACTTGATTGAAATGACTTGATTAGAAGGAGATTTTTGCAATGTAGGCAGTGGTGCCAACAAGGGAGCGGGTGGCATGCAGACATTACTGGTCCTCCCAAAGTCTTTAGAAAAATCAGATATAAATGTAAATGCTTGATGAAACTGCATATCATTAACATCTATGATCTACAGTGGATTGATAAAAGATGTTGTTTGACCAGGATTTGTTTCTGTCTGCAGAAGCTCCACTTGATGTGTTCTAAACTGTCTTGAGGCTGCTGGATCTTACATGTATTTATTAAGCTTTAATAGGTTCAAGGCTATCAAACGTTTATAGTCAATGAAATAACCTGCGCCTACACTGCTGGTACCAGAGTTCAACTGAAGAAAACACATGTAAATTGAAGTAAATGAAGAAAACATCTTCACCACTTTGACAATACACAGATGGCAATTTAAAAAATCTGCAAATAAACAAAACACAAGCAAGTTAAGAATCACATTCACCATACAGTGGAGAATTGGCTTACAACACAACAGAAATTTCCTGATGGACACTAAAAAACGATCGCCAATACCTCTAATAATATCAAAAAAAAATCATCAATCATTGTTAGCTCATCTTCCAAAATCATTAATGAGTGGTCGACTTGTGTTGTTGTGTGAGTTGTGTATCCAGAAATCGTTTTGGCCTACATCTGTTGCAGTTTTTACCTGTAGGGAAGGATCGTGTTTCTTTGAGTCTGTCCTCGCAAGAAAATTGACCACATCAGTTGTTTGTTACATACACACATAATACATAAATAAGACCTGTCTTTATGTTTGCATGACAGGCAATCTCTAATGACCAAGTGAATTATAACTGTTGGTGATTAAGAGCAAAGGTGGAAGTAGTGTGCACACCTTTTTGGGCCGAAGTTTGGGTGGGCTGCCGACAGTCAACATTCGTTGTTTTTAACACGACCATGGTGGCAGATCAGAAAACAGTCAAATAAATATTTTTAGTAGCGGCCATTTGCAACAATACTGACAAACGAGGGGTGTCAGGTCAGAAAACTCTCATCTGTGTTGATGAACAACATATATCGTTATAGGCTGTGGTGTGTACCTGTTGTCACATTGCTGAATGTGTTAATTTGTTTGTGTTTGAATGATTAATGGTGATTAATGATTAATTTGCAATGTTTTTATCTAAATGCTACATGTGTTGTCAAAGTGGTGACAAAAGGCACAGAAGACAGAGGTTCTGAGGTGCATGCATGCAATAAAGAAAATATCCATTCATAAAAAGAGACGCAACGGAGCTAAAGGTATTTCCTGTATGTCTTTGTAATTGCTAATCATTTCTTTAATTTGTGATTAATGAAATTATTAGATATTCAATATAAATAGAAGACAGGCCTGCTTGGGGTCTGCTTGTTCATTCATTTACATCCATATAGAGGACAGAGGGTAGAGGCAAAGGGAGATCCTCTCTGAGCCCCCACCCCCACCCCTACTCCCTTGGAGTAGAGCTACTGCACTGGAAATCAGATGGACAACCTGGATCAGAGAGGGTTTACCTTCCAGTACACCTCACACTGTCATGCTTTGAACTTCTCTTCTGGTTAATTGAATGATAGGAGGAGTCGTGGCCCCTGTAGAAGCTGCAGTTGACTTTGAGCGTGACGGTGGATTATTTCACCCTCTAAATCTCCCTCATGCTGCATCACATCATGTCCACTTTGTGTTTAGGGGTCAATCATTTCGCTGTAGAAATGTTAATCACAGTGTCACTTCCCAGAGGAACACACCCAGGCTTTCCTCTGCTGACACACAATTAATAGAGAGACATATGGAGTCAATTTGGCTGTGGTCCCTCTGTGACACACACACACACACACACACACACAAAAACACACACACAGAGCATGTGGGCCCCTGGGAGCAGCTCAGCAGCTTTCACTTTAAATCAGCTCATTCACACTGAACCTGACTTCAATTAACTTTCACTTTAACCATGTACTGTTATTATCAATTTGTTAATAATAACAGTTGCTTGTCCATGCACTCCAGAATTACACTTTTTTTCTGATCTGACACCCATATCAGCAGGACGACATCATTTGTTTGTGTCTTCCAAAACCTTTTAAATCAGTTCCATGATGTGACAATGCTGTGGTTAAGGTTTGGTTAGATTTAGGCGCAAAAAAGGTTGGTTAGGTTTAGGCAGTCTGTGATTGTCCCCCTCACATAAAATATTTAGTTACAGAGGTGGCTTGTCTGGGGTGTTTCAGCAGCACAGATGCTACTGAATATTATAGAAATACTACAGGCAGCAGTGTGTCTCTATGATCCTCTTGCTCTTGTCACTTTGCTCATGAAGGTGGCATTACTTTATAGAGTATATAGGCTACAATATCATATAGCTATTTATTTAGCATTGAGTATTTATAGTATATAGTTTAGAGAATATTGTAGATCCAAGACGAAACTGACAGAAGCGTGTGACTGAGAGGAAAAGGTGCAATTACGAATCCGTCTGCTACTTCAGCTCCACGGAAAGCACCATTGATCAACACACAGCACAGTTAGGCTACTGATATTTCAGAGCCATGGTCGGGGCCATAGATTCTAACTTGCACGAACCTCAATCAGATAAAGGATCAATGAGTCTGGCAGACTACACTAACATGTTCAGCTAAACAACCCCTCTGTCCCTGCACTCTCTAGGGATGGAAAGGAGGGTGGCAGGTTAACAAGGGGAATGGCATCCCCCTTCAACCCCCCTCAAATCACCTACTGGGTTTAGGGAAGCATTATGGTTTGGGTTAAAATGAACAATTCGTTAAGGTTAGTGGAGATTCATCATTGTGGTTACAATAACAAACACTTGGTTAAGGTTAGGGACCAGAGTTAA
Organism: Macquaria ambigua; assembly: GCA_008360985.2. NCBI lineage: Eukaryota > Metazoa > Chordata > Actinopteri > Centrarchiformes > Percichthyidae > Macquaria > Macquaria ambigua. The sequence continues at coordinate 208,991 of VMKM01000607.1, read as the reverse complement.
CGTCTTGTGGTCATGCTTAAAAAAAAAAAGCAATGTTGACTGTCGGTTGGAAACAGGAAATTAAGTCCAAATTAAGTCCATCCACCCCGACCTCTTTGCTATGCAGACTTTGTCGTTGTATAATATCACCTGCCACCTGACTGTCCCCTTCAGTCCCGCCACAATTACTACGCCTGCTAAAGGGCTTTGTCACTTCAACGTGAACATATTTTGGGGGACTTAATGAAACGACTGCTGCTGTTGTTCTTCTCTGGAGGACAGTCTTGTTATTATGTCACATTTTACAACCTATATTTCTTATTGTCTACATCATACAGTATGCATGTCATCATATGTCTGGTCTAAATCACACATTACAGTATTTTCAGACAAATTCACTCAAATTGAACATGGAAGAACATGGCTGCACAGACAACACTTCCGTTCGTCTTTTAACGTTATGGGACAATTTGATATCCTACAGAGATTCCAATATTTTTGCACACATCAGTCTATGTTGCTGCATATGCCACAATGACATGATTTCCAACCCATTTACTTTAGAGGATAAGTCTCTGTAAGTTGGATAAATCTGAAATGGCTGTTCACATGGCTGCATGTGGGAACAACATGCACTGACAGTAGGTTGTTTTTGTCACAGGTTGTTTTTGTAAAGACCACAGTGACACACCCGACCAGCCAGAAAAATGGCTAAATCTTGTCTTCATTCTCTTTTAGTCGACAAACAACAAAACTGCTGATCACAGCCAACATGTGTTAAGCAGTAGGACAGACAGTCTGGGTCCTCTGCTCCTGCTCTCTGTCATCAAATGCTGTATACTGTGTTTAAATACACACACACACACACACTCAATGTTTAATTTTTCTCATTAACATATTTTTCTGTCTCTGTTGTCAGACAACAGAAGAAGTATAAAACTAATCGTTTTACAAATGTGTTAGCACTCACTAAAAACCATTCAATGCCTCAAGATCTCTACTGGCACACCCTGTAGACAGGACCCCCCTGAGAGAAATACTTGATTGGTGTATGACATCATCGTGACATCACATGTGACATCTATGGGGAACACTACATCCGCCTGAACAAGAGACTAAATGAACACTGGAAACAGACAACATCACTGGTAAAAGGTCAAAGGTCAGTGATCAGGAGTCAGTGGATGGCTGGAGAAAGATCAAGGAGGACATTCTCCTCTGACACCAGAGACTATTTGTGAACAGGTACAGGGGTTACCATCTCTCTCCATATGGGGACACCCACTATAATGTGACTGAAGCCCCATTGTTAGGGCATGTGATCACCGAGCCTGGTCCAGGCTGCTTGTCATTTCATACAAAGTTGTGACAACAACTGCTATTAAACCTTCTCCAGGTTGCGTTTAAATTTCTGTAAGGTGGATAATTCTAAATGTAAATGCACTGTACATTTGGAAACAACTTACATTGACACTAGCATTTTTTACATTTTTGTAAAGGTCTCTGTCCAGAGTGGATGTAGGGGGACTGCTAGCCTAGGAAAAAAGCTTCTTGTTGGATGTTCATTAAACTTCCTTCAGTTTATTCAATACATTATACGCCTGACTTCTGTGTAATTCCCGATCATATTAATATGTAATTCCATTACTTAAATTCAAATTTCATCGTGCATATATTACGATTGTAGTTTTTAAATAATAAATATACATCATGCTGTTGTTGGTTCATTAGTTTCATTCATATCGGTGAACCTGAAAAGAACTTACTACAGCCATTTGCCTTTTAGGTTTAAACTGCATTGCAGAGAACAGTACCTAAATTAGGAGACACTTTAATGCTCAAGTATGAGACACAAAATTATTTATTGAGAATAGTTTTGGCACAGACATGGACTCCATAGCCCTTGTGGCCCAAGGCTGGAGGGGATTATGGCAAACATACAAACACTTGTTAAATTAAGCTCTATTCAGTGATAGTTTTGAGTTGTGTTGGGTGCATATACCCTGGCATACGTGTTTGAATATATATTTTTTTAGATTTTGGGGGGCATTTATGTCTTCATGTGTTTGTATGCAATACAGAGGCAGAACAGAACAGTGGAGAGGTAGAGATGGGGGTGACATGAAACACAGGTCCCCAGCCAAATTTGAATCAAGCACGTTGTGGTTATATGGCATGCGTCTTAGACCGCTGAGCTATCGTGATGTCTCAGAAATTCAATTCTAATTTATTTTACAGCAATACCTCACATAATGGTATAATTCAAGTCCACACAATACATGGAAAACAAACTCCACTCTGCTGCTCTTGTTACACAAACTAGTCTGCATTCATGTCAGTTAGAACCTCACTCTTTTACACACACACACACACACAAAGAAAGAGAGAGAAACTCACACATATCAAAAGACAGTTAAATGCTGAACAGAATGTCAGCACTCATGGAGCACACTGCAGACTGAAACCTGTGCTTCATTCACTAATGATCTTAGCAAATGAATATTGGTGTTCACCTTCAGTTACTCCTCAACAACCTCCAGCTACTCCATTTTCAGCATTTGGAATTAGAATTGATTAATGTAGAGGCAATGTGATAATAGCATCCAGTCTGACATTTAACCCAAACCCAACAGAAACCTGGCTAAACTTTTATGTCAAGCTGCATCATCCAGTAACATCCAGGGTGATGGTGGACGCAAGGGGTAGAAGCAGTGTAGTGTGGGATTGAGACTGGTCAGTGGAGAGATGCAGGACAAAGAAACAAGCAAAGACAAAGAGAGAGAAGTAATCCACACACCTTCACTGCAGAGAGCATGGACCTCTTGTCACGCAGTAAGAAAGGAGAAATCAGGTGTTCATTGTCAGTGTGTAGTCATAACTTACAATGATATTTAAAGGTCCTATCAGTAACTTTGATGACTAACTTTGTCCAAATTTAAGGTACATTCACATACATGACTAAAGAATTTGAGTTATTGATGGAAGATCAGCATTATATGTCTCAAAACATCAGAATTCAAAGTATAGGTTTGTTTTACACCAATTATTAAAGGATAATTCCAGTTTATTACAACTTGGGCCTCATTTCTGTTGGTTTTTCCATCATTTCTATCAGTACTATTAACATTGTATTCACCAAAGAATTGCTGAGATCTGAGAACATGACGACATCACTGCTAAAGTCCACTGGGGCAAGACATGTCTGAGTGCTCATGTTTCTTATCTCTTATTTTTAGATATTTTTTGGGCATTTTTGCCTTTATTTGATAGACAGGAAAGGCGGGGAGAGAGGGGATGACATCTGGCCCAGGCCGCTGTGGTAAGGACTCAGCCTTAATGGTATGCGCTCTACCAGGTGAGCTACCATGGTGCCCCCTCTTGCTTTTATTTGTGATGTTTCTGCATTCCAAGATGTCAGCTATTAACTCAGTGAGTACAATCTTATTATTACTGATAGAAATGAAAGACAAAACTAGACAAAAAAAGAAAAGTCATTGCACACCTGGTCCAAATCCAAATTCCAACATGAAAATGCTTAAGATTTGGGTTCAGCCATGAGAAGTTGGTGAGTTTGAATGACTGAATGACTAATAAGATGTGGTCGATAACAAACTATTTTTTATTGCTTTTGCCTCATTGTCAATCTCATATCATCATTACACAGAGACATATTTCATCGGTCAAGCGTTTATTTCTGACAGCAAATTTCAGAAGAAATGACACAACTCCAGTTTTTCCATGGCACAAAATAACATCTTTTGTGCGCAAGAAGCAACAGAAACACAAATCCCACGACTAAATTCAGAGCAGGTATGCAAACACCCAAGTTAAACCTGCAATCCCACTTGGGGTTAGTGGAAACAAAATCATGACATTGATCTATCGTCACCTTTTAAGTTGATGTGGCAAACTTGTCGCCTATATACATCCAGAAGACACAGGTCAACATTATTATTCATTTGGAGTCGTGTTTCTGACCTCCTGGCGAATGGAAGTCCAATATTCACTCTCTTTGAGCTCTGTTTTTGGTCTCTACCAAATCCTGAGAAAAATATCTGGCTCTTTAGCTGCTAAATGCTCCACTATGTTCACCAGCTAGTCTCTGTGTCTGTCTGCTGTTTGCTACTGAGCACGTAGTGGACAGTGGGTTTTTTATAGGGTTTTTTTTCACTGAAAACAGCTGCCTGCTGTGGCCAAAAATGACACTGTGAGAGCGGTGAGAGTGAACAGTAAAGTTGTGGGCCGGACAGCTAAACAATGAGCTAAAAGCTCCTGAAATTGTTACATCGTTTTCACATTTTCATTTGATACATTATCATAAAAATATCGATTATAGCTGCTTTTTTTATTTTGGGGAGCATTTGTTCACCTTTATTGGACAGAGTGAAGAGGCAGACAGGAAATAGAGAGAGAGAGGGGCATGACATGCAACACAGGTCGCTGGCTGGAGTCCAACCGGTGACAACGCAGTTACATGGCATGTGCTGTAACCATTCGGCTACCAAGGTGCTGCTTTAAGGCCCAAGATGTAATAAACCAGAATTGTCCTTTAATGCTAATGGATTTCTTACAGCAGGTCAGCAGAAAACATTAGCAATCAGTAATGGCCAAATGATCAGTAATGAAACAGAGTGAAAGCAGGTTCCAGTTTTGAATGTACCTAGTGGAATTATACTGCTGCTGTTTGCATTTGTTTCGTCTTTTCTAAAAATTCTAAATTAGCCTGTCAGGTAATGCTTACCAACTTAAGGAAGTTGTTTTTGTTGAGGGTTGATTTTATTTGACCTGGGCCCCTAGCAGTAGTTCTGTAGTCAGAATATTTTACGTGGATTGGTATATATCCATCAATTCATATACCGCTTATCCTTAGAGGGTCGCGGGGGTGCTGGAGCCAGATTAGTATATGAATAAAGTAAAATAAATACAATTTGGTATAGCATATGGCAAATTATGTATATCTATATATCTATCTATCTATCTATCTATCTATCTATCTATCTATCTATCTATCTATCTATCTATCTATCTATCTATGTATTTTTATCTATCTATCTATCTATCTATCTATCTATCTATCTATCTATATATATATATATATATATATATATATATATATATATATATATATATATATATATATATTGCTTACTGTATTATTTAAACATTGTTTTGTCTTATATTTATTTGTTAACCAAATTGTTGATGATATGTATTAAATACAGTTATTTAACATAGGTATAGATACAATAATATCAAAAGCATAAATGAAAATAACAAATACTTTAGAGATGTAACTCACTGTTTTGCATCATTGAGGCCACACCAGTCTCCCAGCTTGTTTGACTTCTGAAATCTGTACAAACAGAGAAATAATCTTTAACTGTGTTACATTACATACAGTATATAGACAATACACCACACATCTCTCCCTGGACGCTGAATCAGAGCAAAGGAAGAGAAAGTATCCTCCTGACATTACAGACTGTCAGTGAAAGACAAGCTTTTGTCTATCAGTCAAAACTGAAGCCGTCCACTTCTGCAGAAGAAATGCAATCTCATCATACATTTTTTCTCTTGTGTTTCTCTGTTGGTTGGACACTGTTTCCATGTATGTAGCTGAAGAATTGCTGAATATATACTAACATTTCAACGATAGATGAATAGATCTGATGTTGGTAAAGCCTCCTGATAGGACCTCATTCACTGTTGATGAATTGAAATTCACCTGTGATCATCAACAGTGAGCTAAAAAGGCATTGTGGGATTTGGGGGACAGCTGTTGTACATTACAAGAAAATCAGCAAGTGTGTGTTTCAAGTAGGAATATAAACTACAGCAATTAGGTGTGAGAAATGGCTTCATCTATCTTAGATGATCTGTGGGAAGAAAGTCAGAACACATTAGAGAGAGTTCAATATGGAAAAGAGAGACTATTTTTCCTGAGAAGTCATGCAGACGTGAAAGACGACATCAGCAGGAGCCACACTGAGTCGCATAACACAGCCAAACAGGACTGACATCTTTAAATGCTTCATATCCAGCTACAAGCGGATTCTCTCACAGCTATCCATGGAGTCTCACAGATCATGGAGAGACTGATTCACACCCAGTAACATGTTTTGACAAATATTCTTATTGCTGCAAAGAAGACAGAAGAATGCTAGGCAATTTACAGGGCCGAAATTTTGGAGTGTTCAAAGTTAAATAAATAAATAATCATATGAATAAATACAGACAAAATAGCCTATGTAACATACAAATGAAATTGTGAATTACTGTATTAAGAAACAGCTAATCACATAACTGGCTCTGCCCTGTCTCTCATGATTGCTAGATCAATACTTTACTTTGCAATTAGTGGGATTATCATTGAGAAAAAAATGTGTTGTGAAATATAAACAGACTTTGGAACAAGAACACTTTGAAATAAAAAAAAAACTTTTGGAATTAAGTTAAAATGACCTGCAATAAATTGAAGCAAATAAATCAAGATGAAATAACATTTCATAATAATGAGCGGTTGTAAACATTTTTTTGGATAATTTCACAATTCCATGGTTATCTTATGTATTTTGTCTGTATTTGTTCATATGATAAATTATTTAATATTGTCTTGTTCATTTATTTAATTCTGAACAATTTGGGTCTCCATATAAAATGTGCACAAACTTGTCAGATATATCTAGGTATATAGGAAGGGTGAAAATCAGCCTTGAGTTACTGCTAAACGAGAGTGTTACTAGAACTAATAATAATTACGCCACATTTAGTCACAATAATGCAGAATTGCTATATTTTGTGCAATTTCGAAATCATTTTAGAATTACTGATAATAAAAAAGGTGGAATAGTGGTTAAGGTGTGAGCGCAAAGTCCCCAGTTCAGTCCTGGCCAGGAACCTTGTTTCCTGTGTCTCTCTACTATGCCCATAATAAAGACTAAATTGCCCAACAAAAATCATGATAAATAGTAGATAATTATAATTAAAGCATACATATTGATAAATATATTTAACTGTCCTCCATCATCACCAAAAAAGTGCACTGTTGTGGAAGGATAATTAGGCTTGCCAAGATGACCAGTTCTATCTGTTGTCATTAATGCATGTAGAAAGCACATGACATTCATTATACTTCATCTCAATTCTCAAAACCAAAGCCTTTTTAGGTTGGCTTAAAAAAAGCTAACCAATAAAGGCTTCAAAGCAGCTCCTTCTATGAAGCTCTTGTCATTAACAACCTGCATAATGAACATGAAGCAGCTCCACACAGGAACAAACACACACACACACACAGGCCGGCTATAGGCACCTTGTCCCAGCTATAACTCAGCGCCTTTCTCCCTGTGAAAGGAGACAAAGAGCCGGAGGAGCGGAGCCGCAGCTCTGCTCGGTAAATACCCGCCAGGCTTTGTGTGTCCACGGGATTTTGGTGTCGTTGCCTCGTTAGTTGCGGCTCGTTAAAAAACCTGCGACACAAAACCGCGGCGGGGAGCCCAATTTGACCAGTACAACTGACATAAAGAAGTTCTTTTGAACACACTGATGACAATATAAAAGTTTCATTCAGCCGCATTCAGCGCGCTGATATGAGTAGAAAAGAGCTGAGAGACGCTGCCGAACACTGCTGCTGGTTTACCCTACTTTCAAAGCACCGAGGCAGACCCACTGCATGTTAATAACAATAATAAAATGTTTTATTTTAACGTTGTAATAATTCTATACACAAATAACGGGTCACAAGCAGTGTGTAGGAAGCTGAGTTACGGCTGCTGTTAAATATGATATAATTCTACACTATATTAATGGTAGGCCTATATCTCCCACTGTGATCAGTAGAAGGACGTTAACAGGAATTTGAAAAACACAGCGATATCACCAGCTGTGTTAATACTCAACAAAACTTCACAGAACACATTATTCTATGTTCTTTTTACAAGTCATCCACATTATTGGTGGTTATGAGCCGTTCAAAAGAAGCAGCCTATATTCCCTCAGGGTGTTTGACTCCTGAGGGCGAAACCTGCGGCACTTAAAGCTTGTGTTGTTGTATATATATATGAAGATGTATTGGATTGAATAGAAAGGTGCCAGCCGTTTTTACTGGCGTAATTTTTTGTGTTTTGTGTATATTTAATGTACCTGTTTACATGATGCTTTTATTAGTGCTCTGTGTTTGCGCTATGGGCTCACCAAAGCTAGCTCCTGACAACTGCTGCAATAGAAATATACTTAATCAATGCAAGTTAATTTGAAAAGAGGGCAAAACACTCTATAAGATACAAAACAGCAGTGAAATAACATTTTACATAAAGATGAACGTAAAATCAGATGAATATGAGCCTCAGTGGATCAAATGTTCTTACAGCCTATTCAAGATTAAGGGGTTTAATCAGTTAGCATACTGTATTTAGGCGGTCTGTCTCCCACACTTGCAAAGTACGCGAAGAATTAGCCAAGAAACGGAACAATTTGGTGAGATCAAAGTTTCAAAGCTTTCCATTAAGATAGTCTGTTGATAGATGATGGTACGGCGGTTTTAAAGGATGTTCATGGTGACATGCTTCAAAGTAGCAGCCAAAAGACATGACAGATCAAATATGCTGTAATTATGTATTTGAGATAATTAAATATTTCAGTAGCGATGGATAAATAAATGTTACCGAGAAAGACAAAAAGCAGGTGGTATTGCCACTTTAAAAATCAATCACAATTAGACATTTAGAAGGAAAACCAACAATTCTGATTTCTGGATAATAATAAAACATACTAAAATGCTTGTCGGTCAGGCTGGACGTCTCCAGTGCTCTGCTCACTATCGTCAAAAATAAAATGTGGCTCAGGTGCATGCGGCAGATGTAGTGAATCTCGTGTCTTCATCAGAACATATGGGAGCAGCCCGCTCCGCTCCCGTCCGTCTGACACACACACACACGCACACACACACACACACACAGAGAATAAATGTTCCAAATTCACATGTTGAATGAATTCATTCCGACCTGATTAATCATGCAGTTAATTGGCTTCGATTTAATTAAGACGTTAATTAACAACTGACTTAATTAGATAATCAATTAAGACGAACTTTATCGTCTTGTGTATGCTGGCTTTGGATTTTAAAAAGCCCCCACTCCAAACAGCATGTATTGTATCAGACTGAGAGCAGATGCATTTCCATATGATGGAGGATTTCTGAATGTGATTCCTACACAGGAGCAGAATATTAAAATTCATTTTCTGACTTTTCTTTCTTTTCACTGAGAGCTGTGATTTTAACATCATGCAGGCCTTTCAAGTCTAGTCCTTCATAAAGTACAGCTCAAATAAATAATGGAAGGCCTTCCCTGGATAACCTGGTAATTTATAGGTTTAATAAACTGATGAGGGGAAATGAATTGTTTTACAGCCAAAGACTTTCTTTATTTTTCGTTTAAATATCAATTAAAGAAACAAATATTTTACAAATGCGATTTTTTTAGCTGACAATAATAAAAATATGAAGGTCTTTACAGGCTATAAATGATGGCTTTAAATGAATGAGCTGTAGTTTGACCCTTTAATGTTCGGGTCAAATAGAACCGTTTCAACAACGAAAACTCTATTAGCCTATATTTTCCCTCACATATAAAATGAAAGATGACCGATTTGGATGTTTTTACAAAGTTGGTAACGCCACCGTTTGGGTACAAAGATAGTGGCTGGTCCAGAATATTTTAAAGAGTTTGAGAACAGTGTTCACTTGAAGTTTATGATCATTTGTATGGCTCAGTCTGCACATTGGCTTACATCGACAATGATTTCATGGCAATTATAAAATGTGAATTTTGTCATGTAAATGAGTTGTTTAAAACAATAAATGAGCTCTGAAATGTGTATAACAGTCTCAGGGTAGATGACAGAAATGGATAGTAGACTTAACAATATGTAGGACTGCTGCATTTTGCCTTTCATTCATAGGCTATATTTCTGAGATCGATGGTGTTAAATAAAATCTCCAAACTTGCAATAATCCAGCAACTTTATCGGCAGATTTCTCAAAATAATGTCTGGAGTCAAAGGACCATGAAGCGGGAAAATCCTGCTGTATTAAAGTATTTAGGTGAACAATCGCGATGGTCATTCTAAATAAAAGTGGACTTAAAACTGCTCACAAGGGCCTGCACACGCACGCGTCCACTTTACAGAATACACTTTATACAGCCTAATACACCGCTTTCTAACTTGGAGTTCGGGGGAATCTCCATCCTGCTAAACACTGTCCTTTTCCTCCTGACTATGGTCTGAGTTGAGGATGAATCCACATCACTCACTGTTGAATGAGCGGGCGGCATCACCATGCGCTCTCGGCACCACCGCCAAAGCGCCAGTGCAAGCTGCTTTGGGGTCATTGTTGTTGTTTGTATGTTTCGGGTTTTTTTGTCTGCCCTGAGTTGTGTCTGTTAGTCAGCGCGTTCTCCCAGGGATTGGCGGGGGAACAGCAGTGCAGTCCAGCCTTGAGCAGGGCGAAATGCAAAAGACAGTGTTGTCATACTACATGCGACATTATTACGACAAATACAACAAAACTGTATAATTCTGCGACCGGTTCAGTACAATTACTGAACTACGAGTACACATATTATCACAACAATCGTAATTTTTATGTTTGGCCTGCCATTATTATGGAAAGGAAATTGAACAAGGCAGGTTTAGCAATTTATTTAGGTTGTCACAACTTTTACTTTTTTCTCAAGGTGGACCCTGGGATTCAAGCTAATTTCAGCATACCCCATCAACTTCTAAAACTAAACATAAGCATCTGTTTATTGTTGTATATTTTGACAGGAAATTCCCGATTTTGAGTGACTTAGTCAATAATTCAGCTGTTAGACATGATTGATCAGTTATATTTCCATAATTTAAGGACCATCCATTGAAATAAATTCAAAAGAAATCCAAACTTTTTCTACTTTCTACTTTCTCTCTCTTTGTCTATTTGAATGGTTGCTTCATAAAACATTTCTGCCACCAAAGACACAGAGGGAGTGATCCGAAAACTGTCTTTCTTCCCTCCACATTTCTTTTTTGTCACTTTGTCCCTAAAACCTGTCATCTGTTTTCCTTTTTTCCTCCTCTTTTCCCCCCGTTCCTCTGTCCTGAAAGCTGCTGGATTGTCCAGTTGTTTCTAATATTTTAATTTCTAAACTGTTCTTTCTTTTGTTTGTTTCCCTCTTTCTTTCTTTCTTTCTTTCTTTCTTTCTTTCTTTCTTAACATTAGACTACAAACATTTTTGTCTTTGCTTTCTTTCTAAGCCAGGTTGCACGTTACCAACTAGTCTTCATCTTGTGCTTATCTGCCATACAAACTGTAACTTTTTAACTCCATGCTTGGACTGATGGAGAGGGAGAAGAGAGAGAGAGATGAGAGGGATAGAGAGAGAGAGAGAGAGAGAGAGAGAGAAAAGAGAGAGCAAGCTTACCTTTCTGTGGCATGCTGTAGAGAAGTAAAGTTTTGGTTTGTTTAGTTTTCCAACAGCTCCTTGCTTCTATTCTTTCCTCCAATTAGTTTCTCCTTGACTGAGGAGACAAGTGCAGAGACAGAAAGAGCGGCTCCTCTGAGGAGGAGGGAGGAGGAGGGAGGAGAGAGGGAGGGAGGGAGTGTGTGGGAGGGCCGAGAGACTGCCAGAGAGAGAGAGGATGGGGAGAGAGAGAGAGTGGAGGGGATGGAGGGTTTGAGCTACAATGGTGAGAGCTGAGAGTTTGTTTATGAGTGAGAGAGAGAGGGAGGGAAGTGTGGTGTGTGTGTGTGTGTGTGTGTGTGACTCCTGTGATCATTCTCTTCAGTTCACTGCACTGTATTGGCATCAAACTGGCAAATACTCAGCGTAAGACAACACTGATATACATGCCAAATAAAATTAACATCATTAAAAAGTATTGTTGTTGTACAGCATACAGGTACTTCCATCTGTACTGAATGGTCACACTGGAAGGCGAGATGAAAAGCCTGCTGTCATAGCCACCTTCTGGCTGCATCCCACTGCCTCCCTGGCCTTGGTCCAAGAACTCTGTGTCTTTAGCATGTCTTTGCAGACTTGACATGATGAATCGTATAAATGGGGATAACAGCACACACTTTCAGACATTCTCTGTGTGACAGAAGTAGTTGCATGAAGAATGAAAAAAGAGAGCTTGAGAGAGAAGTTCAAACACCTACATTCACACCTCCACACACCTGGCCAGTCACTGTGTAAAGTCTGTTTCAGAAAGTTACAGAAATTATTGGATGCCATTGCCCCTATTCCAGCGTCAGGAAAATGTAGCAGGAGGGGGATGCAGACACTGTTAGACAATTCGACCAGTGTTTTTTTTTTTGAGGACTACTGAGGCCTCTAGGGTGCTCTGATACCTAATGTATTTGGTGCGGATTAAACAAAGTCTTCAAAGGTTCATTTTGGCTGGTATGAACACAAACCTATCACAAGTTAAAAGGAAACTCCGGTATTTTGAAACCTGGGCCCTATTTTTACAAATTTGGGGGTCGAAATGACCAAAAGGTACAAAACGTTTTGGAATTGGTCCAGTAGATCACATCTGCCAGCATTGCAGCAATGGGCTGCAACATAACCCTTGCGGGCAATTGCGCCCACGAAAAGTCCGTCCACTAAAAGTGCTTGTTTTTGCCACTGACAGGCTCAGACTGTTATTCTAAGTGTCTGACAACATTATGGAAAGGATCCCTACAGAGAAAACTGTTAATAAAGCTGTTAAAGAGGAAGATCCTTTTGTCTTCCTGCAACAATGCAACCTCTCGTGAGATTTCAGAGAGAGACTTTTCCTTGAGCAAGACTCTCTGTTAAACAAAAAGGATTTTCCTCTTTAACAAAACGTTTTTTTATTTGTTGTGTTGGGAGAAATTTTATATACTGTCTATAAGAAATGCTGTCTATAACAAATTCTTATTTCTTTGTGCCTTCTTGCAAATTTGGCATTAAATGTAATATATCAAGTTATTTCTTTCTTTATGTAAAAAAAACTTTTAAACATAAACACAAAACATTTATTTCAAAACTGCCATTTTATAACATGAGCACCTGCGTGTTGCCTTTTCAGTCAAAATTCTTTAGTGAAGTGCATTGTACTGTACGACTATGACTACCACTGTACAGTAAGTGGGGGTCCCAGAACCGTTTTCATGGGCTCCACATCGCTCGCAGATGCCACCTTGTGGTTGTTGGTGTTAATAATTAAAATGCAAATTGTTGTAGCCAATTTTGAGGTGTTGTGTCATGTGTGGTGGGCTGTGCATGTTGTTACGTCACTTACGCACCTGAGGGCATAGGCAGGTCATCAGTCACATAATCTAGATAGGGGAGTCACAGGTGGACAGCGGGAGGGAATTAGGAACACAGAAAGCCACACAGTTTTTCAACCGTGCATGTGTATTTGTCTGGGCTGGTTAGCGTTTTTGTTGTTTTGTCACATTTACGAGTTCGGTTTTACATTTTCATTCAGTGCACTCGGCCTTTTGTAAGTGTTTTTTCAAGATCATGTAATTAAACAATCAAGCGCACTTGTTAGGGCAGACATCATTTTTTGCACCATCACGTGTTGGAAAAGACTTCAAATTCCCTCAAGTGGCATTTTTTGTTGTTCGATTGCCACTAAATTTTGTTGAAAAACTTTGCTTCAGTGGATGGATCACGTTGATTTGCGACACGGAAGGACAGCGCTATGCTCAATTGACTCCGTTCCAGCGGAACTCACTTAAGTGAACGCCGACAAGTGAAAGCCTGGGCTAAAGCATCGTCGAAGAATCACGGCAGGATTATTTCAGAATTGTTACAAGCTGTGCGCAAGAGACTGGCTCACAAACAGGATACAGGTACATCCTACTACAATTCTAAATAAAGCCATTGGCAGCGTTGCTAAATCAATATCAAAATGAGTAACATGGAAATGAATGCGCCTGCCAATCAATGTGGAAATGAAGATGAGCTTGGTAGAAGACCGGTTAAACTTACGGTTAAAGCATTGGAAGCAAAAATACAATCACATCAAAAGGAAAGGAATCAAAGGGTAAAGAAACTCTACAGACTAACAAAGGAAGTTGAGCAACTGATGCTTTCAAACAAAAATGTGTCTGAGGTGCAGACCAAGTATGAAATGTTTCTAAAACTGAGTGTGGAAACAACAGAGTTGCATGAATCATTGAAACCATTATTACCTGAGTATGAAATGTCAAAACAAAACGAATGGTTTGAAACACAAATGTACAGCAACAAAGAAATAATAAGAAAATGGATGAGTGGTTGCTTAATACCAGGGAGCAATGCAAACATGATAATGATGATTATGGTGATGGTGATGATAATGCTGCGCCTAACATAACTGTGGTCATTGATGTTGGTCCAGGCGACAGTGTTTCTAATGTTGGTGGTAAAACATGCTCATCAGCTGGCCGCTCCAGCCACAGGTCTGCAAGGTCATCAGCCTCCTCTGCATGCCTCAAAACAGAGGCTGAAAGGGCTGCTTTCCTTGCTATGGCAGCTGCCCTCAAAGAAAAACATGAGCTTGAGGCTCAGGAGGAGCAAATCAGACAAAAGAAGGAGTTGCTTGAACTGCAAAGCCAAATTGCTGCTCACACAGCTAAAGTTACTGTGCTTAAGTACAGAGGTTCTGATGTACAGAGCTCCAGAGCTCATGCAGATGGAATGAATTCATATCTGGAAAGTTCAAAACGCAAATTGTCTCTCAGACCCTCTGCTATGGAATTTGTTCCACAAAGTTCAAACCATCAGTTCAATCACCCACCAACAGGAGGCAGCAAAGCTGCAGCACCAATGGAGGCACAGTTTAAGGATTCAAATCATCAGTTCAATCATCCATCAATAGGACCCAGCAAAGCTGCAGTGCCAATGGGGGCACGGCCAAAAGATACCATTTTGCAAGGAGTTGGACCAAAAGCTCACGCTCTTAATCTCAAACCAATCATGCCTCAAGGATTCCAGCAAACACATCATGCCATACATCACACACAGGAACCTGCCACACACTTCATGCAGTGTGCTGGTTTAACGGAAACCAATATGGACCAAGGCAGTCTTCTTACCATCATGCAAAGGCAAAATGACATAACAGCTCTACTAGTGCAGCAGCAGTCTTCATTATCATTACCCCAAAGGGAAATACCAACTTTTGATGGAGACCCTCTTGAGTACATTACATTCATCCGAGCATTTGAACATGGAGTGGAAGGAAAGGGAAGAGTCATGCAGTTTCTCCCATGACATGTGGCCATATAGGGGCCGGAGCACAGGATTGTGTCTTGTCAATTGTACCTGTACAGATCAAAGCTAAGAAAGGCAGCAAAATGCTAAAGACCTATGCATTCTTGGATCCTGGCAGCACAGCCACTTTCTGCTCTGAGCGACTTATGAGGGAGCTAAAGCTGAGAGGAAGAAACGGCAATATCCTGTTGCGAACAATGAACCAGGAAAAGTTTGTCAACAGTCACGTTATCTCAGGATTGGAATTAGCTGCACTCAACAGTAACACCTATGTCTGTCATGATCCCTAGGACTCTTGTGTTGGACTGTGTGTTTCCCTGGTCTTGTCTCTTGTGTATTATTTACTTCCTGTCATTGTTCGTTTCCCACCAGTTTGATTAGGTTCACCTGTGTCTTGTTTCTCACCTGTTTCTTGTTCCCTCGTTGTCTCTCCTACTTATACTGGTCCTTTTCCTTTGTCCCTTGTCGGTTCATTGTTTGATTTGTCTGTTGTCTGAGTCTCTGCGTTTCTCCGATCCTGGTGCCCTGTGTCTCATGTCCTGATTTCCTTGTGCCTTGCTGTTTTGCCTTTTTGTTTTTTTCCCTTGAGTTTTTTGTCACACAAGCCTGGATCAGCGGCATGTAAGTTCATTTTTGTGTTTAATAAATCTCCGAATTGCTGAAGCCTCCTCGCCTGTCTGCGTTTGGGTCCTCTCCCTGCTGCCTGTTGTACGGCAAACCCTAACAACGTCGAATTGCCTGATGTGTATACACAATGTAAGATGCCTGTGACTCGTGACAACATTTCACGACAAGAAGAGTTACGTGCCTGGCCACACTTAAACTCTGTGGAAATTCCTGTTATTGATGCTGATGTGGAGCTGTTAATTGGGACCACTGTTTCAAAAGTAATGGAACCATGGGAAGTGGTAAACAGGGAGGGTGAAGGACCTTATGCTGTAAGAACCCTACTGGGGTGGGTTGTTAATGGACCACTGAGAGGAGGCAATGAGACTGTGAGCAGCTGTCCCACCATTACAGTCAACCGCATATCCATTGCTAATATAGAGGAACTGCTGGTGAAGCAATACAACCATGACTTCAATGATAAATCTACAGAGAAAAAGCCAGAAATGTCCAGAGAAGATCTCAAGTTCATGAAAATAATGGACAGCTCAGCTGAACTCAGTAATGGACATTACTGCTTGAGATTACCTTTCAAAGAGGATAATGTTACCATGCCCAATAACTGCCACGTTGCTGAGCAAAGGGCCCTCTGCCTGAAAAGGAAATTGGAGAAGAATGCTACATTTAAAGAGGAATACATTCATTGTCTCGGTGACGTCACAAATAAAGGCTATGCAGAGAGGGTGCCGGAACACCAACTGGAAGGAAAAGAAGGAAAAGTCTGGTACATCCCGCATCATGGCATACACCATCCTAAAAAAGGAACACTGAGTATTTGACTGTGGAGCAAGCTTCAAAGGGATGTCACTCAACAGTCAGCTACTCCAGGGACCTGACTTGACAAATTCTTTGCTAGGAGTTCTCACGAGGTTTCGTCTAGAAGCTATAGCAGTGATGGATGATATACAAGCAATGTATCATCAAGTCAAAGTGGCAAAACAGGATGTAGACTTTCTTCACTTCCTGTGGTGGCAAAATGGTGAACTGACACAACATCTCACTGAATACAGAATGACTGTTCACTTGTTTGGCGCAATATCATCACCCAGCTGTGCCAGTTTTGCCCTAAGAAAGACTGCTGAGGACAACAGAGCGGAGTTCCCAGCACACTGACAACATCAAGCTCAATGTCTGGAAGGCTTTCAGCTGGTGAAATGGATCAGCAACAGCAGGTCAGTGTTGGAATCCATTGATGTGGAAGAAAGAGCCAAGGAAGTGAAATAATTGGATTTCGATAGACAATCTCCCTGTCGAGAACACTGGGACTACAGTGGTGTGCAGAAACTGACACCTTCAGGTTCAAGATGGCAGTCCAAGAAAGACCACTCACAAGATGAGGCATCTTATCTGTGGTAAGCTCAGTTTACGACCCCATTGGCTTTTTAGCACCCTTTACCTTACCTGCCAAGTTGATGTTGCAAAACCTCTGTCAGTTGAGCTACAGTTGGGATGATCACATTCCCCAAAACTACCAACTGCAGTGGGTGGGGTGGCTAGAAGAGCTAAGAAGGCTTAGTGCATTCAGCGTGTCGAGATGCATCAAACCCAAAGATTTTGGACAGCTCACAAGTGCCCAACTACATCACTTCTCTGATGCTAGCGAGGACGGCTACGGCACAGTTTCATACCTGAGGCTGCAGAATGACAAGGAGAAGATGCATCTAGCCTTCATTCTAGGAAAGGCACGTGTTGCTTCATTAAAGAAAGTAACAATCCCAAGGATGGAACTAACAGCTGCTGTGCTTGCAGTACGAGTTGACACGATGCTGAAAGCTGAACTGCAACTAGAGCTGGAAAATTCAACTTTGTGGACTGACAGCACAACCGTGCTAAAATATATCAGAAATGAAACAAAGCGTTTTCATACCTTTGTGGCCAATAGGATCTCCGCTATAAGAGAAGACACTGCCATCTCACAATGGAGGTATGTTGACGCAAAGCAGAACCCAGCTGATGAGGCCTCACGCGGGGTTAAAGTTGAATACCTTCTCACAAGCAGCAAATGGATCCATGGCCCAGACTTCCTTTTCAAACCCAAAAAAGAATGGCCTATTAACATTGTGCAGTCTGCTTCTATCAGCAGTGATGACCCAGAGGTCAAAGGAGAGGCTACAGTGAACACTATTATCATCAAAGGTACACCAAATGCAACAACCCAGCTGATTAGCCTTTTCCCAGGAAGAGAAGTAGGTTAAGACCTCAGTCGCTGGCTTTCTCCAGCTGAGGAGGATGTTGCAGTTGTTGAGTCAGAAGAGAAAGGAAATACAAGCTTCTGTGTCCAGCAGTGGGCTTGACATAACTCAACAAAGGAACAAAGTGGAAAAAGAGATGCAAAAATTCAGAGCCACTCTGGGTGGTCAAACCTTCTCTCCTGAAGATATGGAAACTTCTGAAAGTGCCATCATTCAGTACTGTCAGCTGGACAAGTTCAGTGATGAAATAACTGCTTTGAAAAAAGGAACATCCGGAGTGAAGAAAAGCAGTCACATCTACAAACTTGATCCAGTGCTGGAAAATGGGCTCTTGAGAGTGGGAAGAAGGCTCAGCAAAGCAGTGATACCTGATGGCATGAAACACCCAGTCATTCTAGCTAAAGACCAGCACATCTCCACACTCATTTTACGCCACATTCATGAGCAATTAGGACATTGTGGAAGAAATCACCTGCTTTCCAGACTTCGTCAACATTATTGGATCACCAGTGCAAATGCTGCTGCTAGAAAGATCCTCTCTTCCTGCGTCATTTGCAGACGTTATAGGGGAAAGCTGGGTGAACAAAAGATGGCAGATTTGCCAAAGGAAAGACTTCAACCTTATCTCCCACCATTCACAAATGTGGAAAGGTGTCAGAAAGGTGTTGAACTCAGTACTTCATCAGCAAAGTGTGGATGATGAAGGACTGCAAACTCTTCTTTTTGAGGTGGAAGCCATATTGAATGATCGTCTCAGATGATCCTAATGATCTCAAACCCCTGACTCCAAATCACATCCTCTTGTTAAAAGGAAAGCCTGCTCTACCACCTGGGCTTTTTGAGAAAAGCGACTTGTATTCCAAACGACGATGGAAACAAGTTCAATTCCTCTCAGATCTCTTCTGGCACAGATGGATTCGGGAGTACTTACCCCTGTTACAAGAGCAACAACGGTTTTCAAAGGACAAGAGAAGCTTTGTCACAGGAGACATTGTCATTAGAGCAGACTCTACTGCCCCTCGCGGATCCTGGTTGTTGGGGAAGGTACTGCAGACCTTTCCTGACACGCGAGGGCTTGTGAGTGAAATGCAGCATACTGGAGCGACCGGTCACAAAGATCTGTCTTCTGCAGGAAGCTGATTAAAGACTGATGTAGAATAACAGTGGAGTTACCACTGACCCTATGGACACATAACATGAACATTATGGACTTTTCATTGGCTCCATTGTTTGTATGGTGTTGAATTGTTATGTTATTTTACAGTAACAATTAGGGGCCGGTGTGTTGTAGCCAATTTTGAGGTGTTGTGTCATGTGTGGTGGGCTGTGCATGTTGTTACGTCACTTACGCACCTGAGGGTATAGGCAGGTATAGGCAGGTCATCAGTCACATAATCTAGATAGGGGAGTCACAGGTGGACAGCAGGAGGGAATTAGGAACACAGAAAGCCACACAGTTTTTCAACCGTGCATGTGTATTTGTCTGGGCTGGTTAGCGTTTTTGTTGCACCTTTGCGTCTGATGATGCAACTGCTCCACCGGGTTCAGACGCAGCACTTGTCTGTGATAGTCGTGGCTCCGGAGAGTCCAGGTGCCAGGTGATTCCCGGACCTGGTTCGACTGGTGGAGTCAGGCCCGTGGCCGCTTCCAGATCTGCCCACGACTCTGTGTCAGGCTGGGGGTGCCATCCTCTCATGTCCGATTCTGGGATGGCATCTCATGGTATGGAGGTAGAGAGAGTGAGACTGAGTGGCTTGGGCCTTCCGGCTGCTGTGGTCTCTACGATTCAGAGTGCACGGGCCCCGTCCACCTCTAAGGCCTATACGTCACGGTGGCGGGTGTCCACAGCTTGGTGTGAAGCCAAGGGCCTCGATCCAAGCCTGTGTCCTCTGCAGGATATCCTGGGTTTCCTGCAGGGCTTGTTCGACAGCGGTCGTGCTGCATCCACTTTGGCTGTGTTTGCAGCAGCGATTACGGTGGGCCACGAGGGTCTGGGTCGCTTCACGGCCAGGAGTGAAGCGCTTCTTACGGGGGGCCCACCGGTTGAGTCCCCCTACTCGACGCCTGGTTCCCCAGTGGGACCTCCAGACAGGGCTAGATGGCCTGACGCTGTTTGAACCTTTTGGATCAGGCAGATTTGGAGGCTTTGTCCATTAAGACGGCGCTCCTCTTAGCCCTGGCATCTGCCAAGAGGGTGGTGGACCTGTGCGCCCTGTCTGTACACTCTGTCTGTATGTCCATCAGTGGCAACAGGGAGGCGCTGGAACTGCGTCCGAATCGATCTTTTCGGCCTATGGTCATCACCGCTTCTTTCAGGTTGAGGGTTATTTGCCTGAGAGCCTTTTTTTCCCCCTCCCCACACGGTCAGGGAGGAGGAGCAGCTTCACACTTTGTGCCCCGTGTGCGCTGTCTGCATCTATGTTGAGCGCACACCAGCTTTTAGGAGGTCTGACCAATTGTTCGTCTGTCACAGCGGTTGTGCTCTGGGGGCCCCATTGTTGGCACAGTGGCTCGCTCACTGGATCTGTGAGGCTATCCGCAGGGGCTATGAGGCGATGGGTGCATTCCACTAGGGGCATCGCGGCTTCGACGGCGGAGACACCCCTGAAACTGCCTGGCCACCTCCTGGTCCTACACCTCGACTTTTGTGCAGTCATAGCTTCGGGATGTGATGTGATGTGCTTGGTGCACAGTTGGAGGAGCCTCCGTCTGGGGCAGATGGAGGTCCTGGATAGCGATGTCTGCCTCGTAGGTGTCTTCACAGTCCGCTGCACGTCTCTCAGGCAGATGGTGCTCTATGGGGTTTGTTGCTTGCAGCGGGTTCGGCCCAGCTGGGAGTACATCTCATCCCTACGGCTTTCGCCTAGGTTGTAACCAATAGCGAAGCCCGTTAGAGGGCAGAGCACGTATGACATAGAAATAGAAGTTACCTGGTGTAACTCCAGTTCTATGAGTACGTGCAAGGCCCTCTAACTCCCGACCCCAGCTCGCCCAGGGTGCGGTTGCTGAGTTCTTCAAGGGAGACGGGAGTTTTTATAGGGGAGGGTGCTACCCCCCCGATTGGGCGGTGAGTACATGGACTTTTACTCAGGTGCCGAGGCAGAGCCTCGAGGGGATAAACCAATAGCGAAGCCCGTTAGAGGGCCTCACACATACTCATAGAACTGGAGTTACACCAGGTAACTTCTATTTTAGTTAAGTACATGTTTTAGTTAGATTACTTGTTACCTTTTGTTATTATTTGATAAATAAATGTCTGTGAATATACATTCTGGTCTACCGTATTTAAAGAGTGAATTTTGCCAACCTCTACTATTCAGAACTCCAAAACCCTTCAACCTTTACTAGAGTATTGATATGGTTATTTTGGTTGTAGTTATTAATTTAATTATTAATTAGAGTTCCAAATTAATAATTTAGTATACTTGATTTATGAGACTGATTTATTAATTCTATCATTTTCCCTTCTTTAAGGGTGGTGTCCCGAGGTGAATTTAATACAATTTAAATTCTATTATTTAATGTAAACACTGTTTACTCCTGATAGCCTGAAGTGAAGTGTAATCACTCCACTTCATCTTTTTGATACCAATTAATGTGTTACACTATATAATTTTGGTGCCTCTTTGAGGTTATTAATTATTGTTACATATTTTGGTATTCATAAAGCCATATAACCCCCACATTTTCTTTCTCAGCATGGTAAAATAGAAATTACTGACACCTGTGGTTAGGGCTTTGGTAATCCTTCCTCTTCACAGGTATTTGGCTGGTCTAAATTTTCTTTGATTTCTAAGGTACGTCACTTCACAGAGCACCCAACTCTGAAACGATTTTTTTTTGTTTCATTGTTATTTATTTTTTTGATTTTGGCCTGTGTTTTTTAATGAAAATACATAGCCTTGATGTGTACATCATGCTGAGGCACAGAAACTGAGAATTTGTCTGTGTTTCTCTATCATCCTGTACTCTGGCTGTCCTCATCAACTACAGCTATGTGTTTACTGGTCCAGCCTGATACATCTTCTCTTCCTCTTTCTTGTCCTCAAATGGTCCATCAAGCACTGTGCTTTTTTGTTATTTTGCTACCTTTTTCTGTGGCTGTCTCTTGTTCTTTTCATTTTCCTCTTTGGCCTCCTCCCCACTCTCGGTGTTAGCTTGTTGCTGTGTATGTGACATGTCTGTCCTGTCTTCATCCTGTTTGTCTTCATTGTTGTCTTGCTTTCCCTTCCTACTTGTTTTATGTTGCACTGCACTTCTCTTTGTTTACCTGCTCTTGTCCTTGACCTTGTCCTCATAATCTTTTTTGAGCGACTTATGAACTGTGCTCTGTTGTTCTTTTGCGTTTTCTTTGCTGGTCTCTGCTGGTATTTCATGTTTCTTATTGTCATTTTCTCTACTCTGTTCTCAGTTATTACTCTGTTTGTAACATGTCTCCCTGTCTGCCTGTGCACTGTCTCTGACCTCTTCACCTGTTGGTATCTCTTCAATGGTCACATCTGAAATATATTTCTTGTCTTTACCCTGTTTGTCACTGACATTGTTGGACTGCACTGCTCCTTGTCTGCTCACTCTTATCTTGACAGAGTTCTCTTCATCATTTTTGGCTGACTCCCCAAACCTCTCTCTCTGACAATTCCTCCTAAATATGAGCATATCCAAAACAGTGTGTAATTTAACTTTTTTAAAAATGTTATTAAATGCTTAGATGCAAATAACAAGCTATCACTACACTTGCTTTTTGATTATAGTGTAAATACGTGTAATGTACATTGTAGTAGTAATGGCTGCAGTATATTTAAATGAAAAACTCATGTAATGACTAGCATACCAGATGCTTTGAGATAAAACTACTGGATTTATGAATTTAATCATAAAGTACATGACAACATCACAATGGTCTCATTGACCTTAGTAAGAGCAAGGGACCCCTTTAATTTTACCCACTTGCTTTATTTTGCTCCATCCAATACTAAGCTATTATCAAAACCTCTGGGGGCTCAACAAAGCTAATTAAACTGTACCTGGTTGAAGTACCTCTGTCCTGACTTCTCGTCTGTCTTGAAAAGAGATGACCTTCAACAATCTCAGATATGCTTTACTTTTGTATTTGAACAGGGCAAAATTAACTGATAAATCCCTTTACGCCAGCTTTTTCCCAGAGACCTGTACTCCTCTGTTTTGGGCCTTTTTTGAAGCGACTAATGTCTTAGATTAAACAATAGGCAAATTGCTTTTCCATGTGCTTTGTTTTTCTTAACTTTCTTGTTATTGTCTTGGTGGTCTTGCCATAATTTTTACAGGGACTTAATGGAATAGCCTTTAGTCTTTAACCTCCACAGTCATTTTCAGTATTTGTTGTTCAATTTGCGACTATTTGCGATTATTTGCACAAGGGAGGCTGTGGCTCATGAGATAGAATGGTCATCCATTAATCCTAGGATTGGCAGTTCGGTCCCTGCTCCTCCTGTCCCCGTGTCGAAGTGTCCTTGGGCAAGACACTTAAAGGCAGCTCTGTCACCATCGGTGTATGAATGGGGGAATGAGACCAATCTGTAAAGTGCTTTGGGAACCATTAAAGGTTGAAAAGCGCTATCTAAGTGAAGTCCATTTACCATTCAAAAGCAATAATCTGCATGAAAGTGTTCAAACAATGCCCTTAACTCACCTTTGTCCTTCTTTTTGGTCTTTTGCTCGGTTTGTCTATCCCCTGCTATGTCTCAACAGCTATTGGACGGATTGTTATTAAATTTGGTACGCATATTCATGTTCCCCTCAGGATGAATTGTAATAACTTCAATGATCTCTTGACTTTTCATCTAGTGCTTTCATCAGGTCAAACATGTAAAAATAGGGTGGCACAGGGTTGGCGGTTCGATCCCCACCACCTCCTGTTCACATGTCGAAGTGTCCTTGGGCAGGACAGTGAACCCCAAAGTGCTCCCGATGGTCAGGCCAGCACCCTGCGTGGTAGCTCGCTGCCGTCTGTGTGTGTGTGTGTGTGTGTGTGTGTGTGTGTGTGTGTGTGAATGAACAGCAGACACCCTGTAAAGCGCTTTGTATAAAAGCTCTATATAAATGTAGCCAAATGCCTGCAAAACTAATTACATTCCCATCAACCTCAGTTGTACTTTGTGTTTGGTGCTAATTACTAGATGTTAGCATGCTAACATGCTAAACAAAGATAATGAACATGGTTAACATTGTACCCTCTTAGCATCAGCATTTTAGCATTGTCACTGTGAACATGTTAGCATGCTGACGTTAGCATTTAGTTCAAAGCACTGCTGTGCCTAAGTACTGTCTCACAGAACCGCTAGCATGGCTGTAGACTCCTAATCTTGTTAGAATTGTCACTGGAGGTAAAAAGCAGCCATTGAGCTACCTTCAGGACCTCTAATGACTCTTATTAGAGATACACCCCATGTGCTTCCCCCGATGTGAGCCATGAATTAAAACCTTTTGGTGTTGATTTTAAGTCACTGGGTCACATGACATGGACGCTATTGAACGCAATCATATCTTTTTAATGATAATATTTTTTTACAACATAGAAAAAGTACAACTATCCAATCCAAATAGGTGTGCCATGTGTGGCCCATGCAGTCACACATTTTAGTATTGATTTTGAACCAGTGGGTGGGTTAATAGTTTAGAATTGTTCCAAATAGGTACAGCTTCGTGAGTCCAACTTAATTAATTGTATTAAATTCTATCTCTCCAAATTTAAAGGCAATGTTTTTATGACCAATTCCCACATAAGGAGGGTCTTGGAGTCTGTGAGGGTGGACTAGAGGGGCCTCAGTGAAACACCATGGGGATTTGGAGGCTGGATCCATCCAGGTACGGATTGCTCTTAACTGAAAAGCCCAAAAATACAGCATAAGGTCAGGAACCACAAGGCCACCAAGGTTTGGTTGTTTCCGGTGTTTTTAGGCTGACTCTATTGTTTACTAGCGATGACATGTATAGCCGCATGTCATCATTCATCCGCTGGCTATCGAGGTGGTGTCCAGGTAATGATGTGGGCTTTGTAGATAATTGGCGGACTTTCTGGAGAAGACTTGGTCTGATTAAGAGAGATGGCATTCATCCCACTTTGGATGGAGCCGCTCTCATATCTAGAAATCTGGCCGAATTTATTAGTGGCCCAAAGCCATGACAGCTCAGAGTTCAGACCATAGACTTAATACAGTCTGTGGTCCAGACCAGGAGGCAGAGTTGCAGTCCTACACGCTTCTCTGCGCTTCCATTAGAGCAGTTACCCACCCTAAACTCCACAGAGAGGGTGTCTGCCCCCCACCACTTAAATTATTTAAATCAAAAGTAAACAGAAGAGGAGTTACACATAAAAACCTAATAAAAAGTAAAACCACCACTGCAACAGTACAACAAAATAGGAGAATTAAATGTGGACTCTTAAACATCAGATCTCTCTCATCTAAAGCTGTTCTAGTAAACGATCTAATATGAGATCATAATATTGATTTATTTTGTCTTACTGAAACCTGGCTGTGTCACGATGAATACGTTAGCCTAAATGAATCCACTCCCCCCAGTCACATTAATACTCACATTCCTCGAGGCACAGGCCGAGGAGGTGGAGTTGCAGCCATCTTCGACTTAAGCCTATTAATCAAACCTAAACTAAATCATAACTCGTTCGAAAGCCTTGTTCTTAGTCTTTCACACCCAACCTGGAAAACACTACAACCAATTCTATTTGTTATAGTGTACCAAGCTCCTGGACCGTACTCTGAATTTTTATCTGAATTCTCAGAGTTCTTATCAGGTTTAGTCCTTAAAACAGATAAAATAATTATTGTAGGTGATTTTAATATTCATGTGGATGTAGAAAATGATAGCCTTAGTGCTGCGTTTATCTCATTATTAGATTCAATTGGCTTCTGTCAGAGTGTACATAAACCCACTCACTGTTTTAACCACACCCTCGACCTTGTTCTTGTCTATGGCATAGAAATTGAACATCTAACAGTCTTTCCACAGAATCCTTTTTTATCAGACCATTATTTAATAACTTTTGAATTCCTATTACTGGACTACACGCCATTAGGCAAACATTTCTACACTAGATGTCTATCTGATAGTGCTGTAGCTAAATTTAAGGAAGTGATTCCATCGGCATTTAATTCAGTTCCATGTCTCAATATAACAGATGACTCCTATACTAACTTTAGTCCCTCCCAAATTGATCATCTTGTTGATAGTGCTGCAGGCTCACTGCGAATAACGCTCGACTCTATCGCCCCTCTAAAAAAGAAAATAATAAAACAGGAGGTTAGCTCCATGGTATAACCCGCAAACCCACAAATTAAAGCAAACATTGCGAAAACTTGAAAGGAAATGGCGTTCCACCAATCTGGAAGAATCACGTTTAGCCTGGTAAAATAGTCTTAAAATTTATAGGAAGGCCCTCTGTAATGCTAGAGCAGCCTACTACTCATCATTAATAGAGGAAAATAAGAACAACCCCAGGTTTGAGCCATGTATTCCTATAGATCTCAGTAGTAATGACTTCATGAGCTTCTTTAATGATAAAATTCTAACTATTAGAGACAAAATTCAGCACCTCCTGCCCTCAGCCGGTACTGACTTATCTTCAAACACAGGAACCTTAGAAACAACTGTGAAACCTGATGTACATTTAGATTGCTTTTCTCCCATCAACCTTAATCAACTAACTTCAATGATTTCTTCATCTAAGACATCGTGTCTCTTAGACCCTGTCCTAACTAGGCTGCTTGAAGAAGTTTTACCCTTAGCACTTCTTTACTAGATATGATCAATCTGTCCTTATTAAAAGGCTATGTGCCACAGTCCTTTAAAGTAGATGTAATTAAACCTCTTCTGATCCAGGGGTTTTGTCAAATTATAGACCTATATCTAACCCTCCTTTTCTGTCTAAGATCCTTGAAAAAGCAGTTGCCAATCAGTTGTGTGACTTTCTACACAACAATAAGCTATTTGAGTATTTTCAGTCAGGATTTAGAGTGCATCATAGCACAGAGACAGCACTGGTGAAAGTTACAACCTTCTAATTGCATCAGACAAAGGACTTGTCCCTGTACTTTTCTTGTTAGATCTTAGTGCCGCATTCGATACCATTGACCATCACATTCTATTACAGAGACTAGAACATTTAATTGGCACTAAAAGGCACTGCACTAAGCTGGTTTAAATCATATTTATCAGATCGATATCAGTTTGTACATGTTAACGACGTATTCTCCATGCACGCCAAAGTTAGTCACGGAGTTCCACAAGGTTCTGTGCTTGGACCAATTCTATTTAACTTATAATATGCTTCCTTTAGGCAATATTATTAGGAAGCACTCCATAAATTTTCATTGTTATGCAGATGATACCCAATTATATTTATCAATCAAGCCAGATGAAACCAATCAATTGGCTAAACTTCAAGCATGCCTTAAGGACATAAAAACCTGGATGACCTGCAATTTTTTTGTCAATTTTGTTAAACTCAGACAAAACTGAAGTTATTGTACTTGGCCCCGAACACCTTTGAAACACATTATCTAAAGATATAGTTTCTCTAGATGGCATTGCCCTGGCCTCCAGCGACACCTCCAGCGACACCGTAAGGAATCTTAAGGAGTTATCTTTGATCAGGATATGTCCTTTAACTCCCACATAAAACAAACTTCAAGGACTGCCTTTTTTCACTTACGTAACATTGCAAAAATCAGGCACATCCTATCTCAAACAGATGCAGAAAAACTAGTCCATGTATTTGTTACATCTAGGCTGGATTATTGCAACTCTCTATTATCAGGCTGCCCCAGTAAGTCCCTTAAGACTCTCCAGCTGATCCAGAATGCTGCAGCACATTTACTGACAAGAACCAGAAAAAGAGATCATATTTCTCCAATATTAGCTTCTCTACACTGGCTCCCTGTAAAATCCAGAATAGAATTTAAAATCCTTCTCCTCACCTTCAAAGCCCTAAATGGTCAGGCACCATCATATCTTAAAGAGCTCATAGTACCCTATTACCCCACTAGAGCACTGCGCTCCCAGAATGCAGGGTTCCTTGTGGTTCCTAGAGTCTCTAAAAGTAGAATGGGAGCCAGAGCCTTCAGCTATCAAGCTCCTCTCCTGTGGAACCAGCTTCCAGTTTGTGTGCAGGAGGCAGACACCCTCCTCACATTTAAGAGTAGGCTTAAGACTTTCCTCTTTGATAAAGTTTATAGTAGGGCTGACTTAGGTGACCCCTGAGCCACCCCTTAGTTATGCTGCTATAGGCCTAGACTGCCGGGAGACTTCCTATGATGCACTGAGCTCGTCTCTCCTCCTCTCCCTCTCCATCTGTACACACTCTTATCCCATCAATGCTTGTTACTAACTCAACTTCTTCCCATAGTTGTGTGCTTTCTCTCCTCTCTCTCTCTCCTTCTGTTGCTTTCTGCAGGTGTTTCTGCCTCCGGGGCTGTAGAGTCTCTGCAGGTTGCAGGCTCTGCACCCACTGCTGCCATTACTGCTTTTGTTCTTATTATTAGTATTACTATTATTATATTGCTATTAGTATTATTTCTATTAATATTAACATCAATACCATTACCACAACTATTACTTTACATCTCTATGTGGAACTGTATTGTGCTGCTGTATGTTCTCTTTCCTCCTGCTCTCTCTCTCCCGCTCCCCCCTCCCAATCCAACTGGTTGAGGCAGATGACCGCCCACCCAGAGCCTGGTTCTGCTCGAGGATTCTACCTGTTAAAAGGGAGATTTTCCTTGCCACTGTCGCCTAGTGCTTGCTCGTGGTGGGAACTGTTGGGTCTCTGTAAATATAAAGAGTCGGTCTAGACCTGCTCTATACGAAAAAGTGCCCTGAGATAACTTTGTTATGATATGGCGCTATATAAATAAAACTGAAATGAAATACTTGACTATATAAACTGAGAAATCTAATAAAACGCCTAGTAAAACTTACATAAACACCTGCAAATGTTAGTTTTTATTATTAATTCTACCCCCTATATATAGGCTGACCTTTGTTTGCATTGCTCCCAGAAGAGCAATTTTGGGAAAGAAGATTTTGGGAAACTAGAATTATTGTTCCCTTTGACTTACTTGGAAATTTCATAGTGGTTATTTTGAAAACAATGTACGTCAACCTGAATTGACCAGACCTCAGAATGAGCAGGGATTAGGTCCGTCATACTGTTGGAGATGGAGTCGGACCCAGTTGGGCTCAGGTGTTTTGTCCCTACAGCTGACGTGAAGTCGAGGTGTTCATGTCTGCTTGACTGACAGAGCTAAAACATGGAACCTATAAAAAATACGCCAGTTCTGGGGACGCCCTGGTAGCTCACCTGGTACAGTGCATACCATATAAGGCTGAGTCCTTACTGCAGGGGCACAGGTTCGACTGTGGCCTGGGCCCTTTGCTGCACGTAATCCCCCCTCTCTCTCCCACCCTGATTTTGATTCATTGGGTCACATGACATACAAAATCCTACATTTTTCATTGAAATACTTTTTTTATTTTTGTCAGCCATCTCACGTGGAATAGATTATTATGTAAATGTAGACTATATACAGCATTAATGTTTGCCGTCTTGGCTCTGACCTCATTGCTCCTCACAAGTAAATATCAAGCTCAGCACAGCAGGGAGTGGGGAGCGACGTTATGATCATTTTTAACTTCACGTCAGAAGCTCTTCTTCACATTTAACTCACCTTCAGTTTAAATAAAAGGTTTCCCTCTCTTCTATACATAGCTAACAAAATAATAATACCTGTTCCACTGCCTGTTCATGTTCATACTAATCACATATTTCATCTTGATGTTTCATGACAATATAGTCAGCCCTATAGATAGTCTAAATATATATATATCTTAAGAACACTTTTGCTCTTCTCTTCGCTTTCTTTGAAAACGTGTGATGTCATCGGATAGTATTAAGAATGTCTTCACTCATAAAGAAGCCTTGTCTGCAAGAGTCGGTCAGTCTGTTCTCTTATTCATAGGATGTGGAAACAAAGCCTGTCCTCAAGGAATATGACAACATTGGTCATTGGTTTACTTGTTTGCGTTTACTAAGACAAGGTCACAGGAGCATAGGCAGTCAGGCAGACAAGTCCAAAAGCATAGTGGCAAGAAGGCAGGTCAGTGGCAGCTGGTAATATGGGTAACAGAATACCTGGCAGGTCTTCAGGAACCAACCATGTCCCTTAGAAACTATACTGATATCTGACTAATTTGCAAGAGCAAAAACATTTTGTTTTTTTATCAACATATATTATCAACAATAAATTCTTAATTTCTTGTATCATCTGGAAAATCTTGCAAGAAAGGTAGGGCATCAATTTTCAGCTATTTTATTAAACATCCATCTTTGCAATGTAATTCATGCCCTTTGATCCCATTCAGTGCATGTCACCAACACAGTGATTCCAGTGTTCCACAGCAGTGGGGCAGCTTGACACTTGGAGGTTAAATCTTGACTCAGACTCAGGTCTTAGCTCTAGTCTTTAGGATCAACCCTCTAATGCTCCACACTACAGGTCCTCCAGATGAAACGACAAAATACATCATTGGTCCATGCACTCTAGAACGACACATAGAACCATTTTCGTACGCCCCTATCTACAGGACAACATCATTTGTCATTCTTCTGAGGACAGTCTCAGTGCTCCACACAGTCATTTTACACAGCATTTGCATATGCCAGGGGTTGGCCCTGTGGTTAATTTAATTCAGAGCGGCAGTGTTAAAAGCATTACTATAATTGGCACTTGTGAGTGTGTTCATATTTTAGCCAGCTCATGGCAGCCACACATTCAGATGTGGTCTTCTAATAGCCGTCTGTCTCTCAGCAGTGAATGAGAATGAAGCGATGGAGGCTAATGTATGATCAGATGCTGCTGACCTGAACATTAAACTCATGTCCTGTGTTCTCTATTAGTCTTATTAATGTCTTTAAATGCACGTCTGTAACAGGGTGATATCTCTCCATTCCCTCCTCCATCCCTCCCTCCTCATTCTCTACCCTGCCTTCTCTCTTCCTCCATCATTCCCTCCCTCTGTCTATTCATCTTTGCTTTGTACTAGTCCTCACACCAGGATCTGTAATGCAGTGATACTGTCATGGCCACGGCCGTGCCCAAGTATTTTCCCTTGTGTTTCCCTTTTCCCCTGTGTATCCTGTGCTCCCCTGTCTGTGTGTGTGTGTGTGTGTGTGTGTGTGTGTGTGTGTCTTTGTGGTGTGGGCGTGGCGTGGCCTCTCTCACTCTCTCGGCTCCTGGATCCCTGATCAGCCTGCAGACCTGCCTTCAATCAGCTCATCAACCTTGCAGCATTTAACCCCGGTTCTCCAGTCTTTGCCAGATAGTTCCTCACTACTCTTAAGTGAAGTGATTCGGGAAAACTGCTCCTCGTGTTTTTTTTCCTAGTTAGTTATTTACTGTTTTTCCCCTTGTGCCTCAGGATCGCCTCACAACTGCCTGCTTACCTGCCTGCAATCCCTGCACCTCTCCAGCCAGCCACACTCACGCCCTTGCCTTCATTCCTGCCCAGCCAGTCTCCACCATCACCCACCTGTCCTTGTCCTCAGCCAGCCATCTTCTCCACTCCACTCCACCTCCATTCCCCAGAACCCCCACAATAAGCCTTTATAACTTCACCTTACCTCTGTGTCTGTGTCCTGCACTTGGATCCACCTTGCTACACCACAAATGGGTGCATAAGCCACACGTCCCTCCTAACCAGAAACTAAATTTTACCTCGCAGATCATTGTAAAACACACTTAATTCAAACTTGACAGAAACCAAAATAAATCTCACTAAAACTGCCTATAAATAGTCTATAAACAAATAGTATAGTAAATATTCAACTTGAGCAAAAACTTCATGTGTATTGCGGGGCTTTGCAGGGGGTTGTGTGGGGAGGACCGGACAGAGCGGAGGGATAGAGACGCTGCTCGCCGACAGACAGCTGCTGAGCACTGGGGAGCTCTGGAGGAGAGAGCCGGGGGCAGAGCTGGAGCTTCTGGAGGAATAAACATCTGGAGTCACACCAGATTCTGATCTGATCCAGAGCTGTTTACCGGCAGGAGGAGAGCTCAGAGTTTACTTTTAAACTTTTGGGATTAAAAAGTGGATTTATCTTTTCTCTTGCTTCTCAACCTGTCTGTCAGGTGTAAGTCTCCCTTTTTCCATGTTGACTGCTGAATGGAGGGGAAATGTACTTCATGAACATACAGAGAGGAGAGGAGAAAAAGAAGAGAGACTGAAGGGAAGTAACAGAAAGAACCAGAGTCTCAGTGAGAGAGAGAGTTCAGTCAGGCTGAATTGAACACAAACACACAGACACACACACCCTCAAACACAGCTGGTGCCTGCCGTTGCTCACTAGGAGCTATTCCTTCATCTGCCGAGTGACCTGAATTCATTAAACGTAATTATTAGCTTGCTAGCTATGCTGCTAAGGCTAGCTGCCTAAAACAACAAGTAAAATATGCTTTAGGATGTGAATGAATGAATGCCTTTAGCTGAACGTTTTGAACTGCACTCTGCCATCTCACTTTTACAATGCTGTGTGGGCATCAATCTCTTAGTCTCTTTATAAACGCGGAGTGACTCACATGCAGTAACATGCACTTGAAGCTGGCCCGGCTACCAAAAGAAAGAACAGAGAAGCTCAGAGTTTTACACACACAGAGGCAAGATGGCTGCCATGCATAATTGGTGTGTCTAAATCTAATAAGAATCTATGTAATCCTGTCTGGAACTTTTAAATACAGCTGTTCACTGCATACTTTAAATTGTCACATCCACCTACCTCAAACTGTTACATTAATCATATTTATTTCAGCACCCTTTGCACTCTGCACCATTGCACTATTGTCATGTGTCTGTATGTCTATTTTTGTGTATGTACATTGAGAGCAACAAACGGACAACGGAGTCAAATTCCTTGTATGTGTACACATACCTGGCCAATAAAACTGATTCTGATTCTGAATCAAGCTGATTTTGATCCGTATTTTCTCTCAACTCTGTGGATAACATTACAACTATTTAGTCCAAGCTGTAGTCCAAGTTGATGGACTTCTGGGCCTCCTAGGCCTCTAACATACAGGCCTGACTGCAAAAAGAATGAATGCTCTAGCTATTACGGTTTTTATTTTACATCACTTTAAAGCAGGACTATGCTGAACTGAATATTGACTGGTTTTCAAAAAATTGTCCTTTGTGTAATAAGTTGATTTCTATGACGGATGTTTGCAATCTCACCCAGGTTGTGACTCAGCCTACAAGAAAATCTACAACCATTGGTGGTGTTAAGAATTCAACCTGTATTGATCATATTTTCACTAACATACATGAGCTGTGTTCACAGGCAGTATCAGTGGCAGTGGAATGCAGTGACCATAATTTGATTGCTTTAACAAGAAAGACTAAAATGCCCAAGTCTGGAGTTAAGACTGTTTAATATAACAATTCCAATCACTTGTACTTTGCCATTCTTTTGATCACTGCTAAGCTACTGTCAGTGAAATTTAACACTTCCTGCACAGATATTTCACATTAACTGCCTTCTAGCAGCTCAAATGGTATAGTCCATTCCCTTCATACTTGTCTTGTAGAAACTGCTAATGTAATAACTGCAGACTGTATTTAAAAATGCAATAAAAATTGATAATGTCATAATCAGCCTGTATTGGACATTATTCTAAATCTGCTAAATCTAGAAGTAATCCCATTCCCCTTCAGTGTTTTTTTACCAAGCCTTTAGGGGCCAACCGTTACTTGTTGGTGCCGGTCACACACCCCTGCTATTATTATTACTTTGACATCATTTGAATACCAGCTTTTATTTGAGAATGTATTATACTAATTATGATAGGAGAATTGTAGCTCAACAGGCATCAACAACACCACAGCAATGAGGGCTTGTAGCAACAGAGAGGATATAAGTATGCCACTTAATAATATTACCACCTGACTGTCACATGACTTGTGGAAAAAGCAGCATCACTGTCATCAGAGAGCAGATCAGTAGTCCTGCAATTACTGCTGCTGTCAGAGGTCTGCTTCATCTCTGCAAATGAAGGGGAGATTAATTCACTGGCACTCTTTGATGGATAGCAGCTGAAAGAAGAGACAGCAACCGCTTGACCCTGGCTGGCAGAAACACATGTCAACACTCTGTCCTCAGCTCCTCCTCCACCTCCTCTTCTGCTTCTCCTCCATCTTCTTCTACCCCCCCACTACTCCTCCTTTTCCATCACTTCCTCCCCTTTGTCCTCCTCCGTCTGTCATCTCCACTCGTACCACCCCTGCCCCCGTCCAACTTTTCCTGCAATTCTACCTTCCTCCACCTCCGTGTTCTGCCCGTCCTCCTCCTCATGTCTCAGAAGCGGAGTTTCTGTCTAATGCTGACAGCTAACAAGTAATTACAGATAATCATCTAAATGGACAGTAATTACTTCAAGGAAGGAGGGGCTGGAGTTTGTCTTTACAATATTTTGAGTTGGAGCCTAGCCCTTGACTTGCTTTTGTAAGTCTTTAACCCAGCAGCAGCACACATACCTACACACACACACACACACACACACACTTTCAGGAACACGTCTTTCACTTCACTGTAACAAATTGCTGTAATTTCTACAGTAAAATTTTACAGTAACTTATTGTTCTGTCATTTTACAAAGTTTAACTGTATATTGCAATGCATCATGGGTCCAAAATAATTACGGCAGCTGACAGGATTTTTCCCCAGTAACACAATGTAAAATTACAGGCAAGTTGTGTTCTGACTGTATGATGCATATTACAGTTAAATACTGTTGATATCTTGGATTGCGTTGCACAAGGCGGTTTGAAAGAGAAGCTTCACATGGGAGCATTTGATGACTGAAGCACAGGAACAGCAGCGGTGTCCATCCACTCATCCATAATATGTAAATTGACTATAAATAGCCTACAAAATATTAATGTGATTCAACTTTTTAGTTAACATAACCATAGACTCGAATGTCTATTTGTTGTTACGTCAGGCATGAAGCAGACACCAGACCACCTCAGTGAGCGCCAACCTAGGGCCACAAAGTCAGCTTTTTGGTGAGAACAATGTTGTTTTATTTGTGAGTGACTGTAATTTCCCATTAGCTTAGCTAAGTCATGATTGCAACCTAGACAGATTTGGAATTCAGCACGAACTGTCTGCACCATTTTTTAGCTAACACATTAGCTTACTAAAGCCAGCTTAAGTGAAGCTAAAGCTAGCTTCGTGTATTAGCCCTATCGGCAGCTGAACAGGGGGACTGCCCATTGGTGCCAAGGCTCGTTATTCCAAAACGCGAAAAATGTCTTATTGGACCAAAAGCCCATAGTCCAACGGCCCGTTATCCCGAAAACAAAAGCCCAGTGTTCCAAAAATACACACGCTAGTGTTCAGTAGTGATGTGTCATTTGCGAACGAGCTGGCTCTAAGAGCCGATTCTTATTAGCGAACGAGAAGAGTCGACTCCCGTCGGGGAGAGCCGAATCTTCAGCTGCTCCTGCTCAGCTCTGCTGAGAATCCATGCAGGCAGGGGCGGGACTATATTTTGATGAGCACACCATGCGGCCAATCACATGCGAGGACAGACTAGGATCATACCATTATGTGAAAGAAGGAAGGTGGGCAGGTGTTCCAAAGACAGCAAGTGTAGTGGTACAGACCAGGTACACACAGAGCGACAGAGAGATGGGGGAGCCGGATATAAAGGCAAGCGCGCCGGGATAAAGTGAAGAAATGAGCGAAAACCGAAAAAGAAGCAGCATCTGGTTGCATTTCAATGATATTGGAGACTGCAAAGCTGAGTGCAGAATTTGTAAAATGAAAATATCCGTCAGAGCAGGCTCAACAACAAACCTGCACAGACATCTTGTCATGATCCCAAGGACCTTAGTGTGGACTTGTGTGTGTTTTTTGGTTTTGTGTTTCCTGTTTTACTTTGAAATTACTGTTCTTGTTTCATTGTGTGCTGTTTATTTCCTGTCTTTGTTCTTTTCCCGCCTTTTTGATTGTTTGCACCTGTGTCTTGTTACTCACCTGTGTCTGTTTCCCTCATTGTCTCCTCCCCTATTTATACCGGTCCTCTCCCTTTGTTCTCTAGGGCGTCATTGTCTGCGTTTCCATGTCTGCATTTCCCTGCACTTGGATTTGATTACTGATGTTCTTGTGTTTGATGTGTTGGACGTTCTCCTCGTGTGTCGCTCCTGTGGATTCCCTGCGTGTCAGTCCCTGAGTTTGTGTGAGTTTTGTATTCCCTAAATAAATCCTTGGACTGCTCCTGTCTGCATTTTGGGTCCTTCTCCCTGCTACCTGTTGTGGCAAGGCCGCCTCGAAGGCCTTTCTTGATAGAATGACGCCACCCAACTTGGACCCAGCGGACTGTCTTCCCCGCAAGTGTGTGTTTCCGGAGCCAGGTACCCCTATGTACACCCTCTACAGTTACCTGGGGTATTTAGGAAACTGGACTGGGAGCCAGCCGGCCAGCCCCCAGTCAGCGGCCGACTCCTGCTCTCCAGTCGGCGGTCCGGCCAGCTTCTGCTCCTGATCCCCGCATGGTGGTCCGGCCGACTTCTGCTCTCCAGTCGGCGACCCGGCAAGATCCAATTCCTGAGTCGATGGTCCGTCCAACTCCGGCTCCCAGGACCCGATTGACGAACCGGTTAACGCCGGATCCAGTCCCGAGTCGGCAGTCCAGCTGCCGCCGCAGCCTCAGCCTCCAGCTCCAGTGCCCGCCGCAGCCTCAGCCTCCAGCTCCAGTGCCCACCGAGCAGCTGCCAACGCAACCTCCAGGGTTTGTTCCTGATCAGCTTCCACCTCACCTTCCTGTGGCCGTCCAGCTGCCATCGCAGTATCCTCAGCAGTCGCCGGTGCCCCAGCAGCCCAGCTGCCAACCTCAGCAGCCTCCGGAGCCTGTTCCCATCGAGCTCCAACCTCAGCAGCCTCCGGAGCCTGTTCCCATCGAGCTCCAACCTCAGCAGCCTCCGGAGCCTGTTCCCATCGAGCTCCAACCTCAGCAGCCTCCGGAGCCTGTTCCCATCGAGCTCCAACCTCAGCAGCCTCCGGAGCCTGTTCCCATCGAGCTCCAACCTCAGCAGCCTCCGGAGCCTGTTCCCATTCAGTTGCAGCCTCCTGCCCGTTGCCGCCGGCCTCCTGCCCGTCCTCCAGAGTGGTTCCCCGTGTCTGGTTGCCCTCCAGGCCGTCCGCCGGAAGGGTCCTGTTCGGCCTCTGCCCTGCCTCCAGGCCGTCTGCCGGAAGGGTCCTGTTCGGCCTCTGCCCTGCCTCCTGGCCGCCCTCCCGAGCGGCTCCCCACGTCTGGTCATCCTCCAGGCCATCCGCCTGAGGAGTTCTGTCCAGCCCCGGGTCTGGTTGATCTGGGTCCCTGCGTGTCTGTCCCTGAGTTTGTGTGTTTTGTATTCCCTAAATAAATCCTTGGACTGCTCCTGTCTACCTGTCTGCATTTTGGGTCCTTCTCCCTGCTACCTGTTATGGCTTGTCGTGGCAAGGCCGCCTCGAATGATACATCTAAGAACCGCCCACCCATCCATGCAGCTGGAGGAGAGAGGGCAAGCTCTCTCTCCATCCACTGACCCTGGAAAAGTGTTCTGTTTTGAGCCAAGTACTTCTGCTGCAGCATCCACTGTCTTGCCGAAAACTGCAGGTATACCACGTCCTTCTGCAACTCAAACCAAAATTAAAGCTGCAAGCAGCGATGAACGGGCCCTCGCACACCTGCGCACGTCGGGGAGCGCGGCGTCCGCCGCTTCACGACACGTCAGACTATAAAACGTGTCATTTCCCGCTGTCACTAGATGGCGCTACGACCGTGGCTGACAATTTACATATAGACGCCTTCAGGACAGGGGGGTCATGAAACATGTTAAGTTTGGGGCCTCGTGGACTACGTACAGTCCAGTTATAAACCACTTCCTGTCCACACAGGTGTGTGTGTGTGTGTGTGTGTGTGTGTGCGCACAAGATGTCAGCTACAACACAGACACGCAGAGCAGAGAGAAGCTGCTGCATGTCAGACTATAAAACGTGTAATTTCCTGCTGTCACTAGGTGGCGCTATGACTGTGGCTGAAAATTAACATATAGACGCCTTGAGAGCGGGGGGGTCATGAAACATGGGAAGTTTGGGGCCTGTAGGATAATGTATAGTCCAGTTATAAAGCACTTCCTGTGTGGCCACGAAACACCTAACTTCCATGCCACCTCACGGGCAGACCGTGTAACGAAAAAATCCACGAGTATCGTTTGATGGCCATCTTGTTGAGAAGGCATGGTCCAAGTTTTAAAGCGATCCGATAAAATCTGTAGGACGAGTTCGCAAAAGTACGAGGCCAGGAAATGGCCAAAAATGAACAGTTTATTAAACATAACTGACTTCCTGTTGGGTTTGGGGGGGGGGTCCCCACAGGCTTTTTTGTAAGTCTGGACATGATACACATGCATACCAAATTTGGTGCATGTAGGTGAAACGTCTAGTTTGTTAAACCCATGTGGGAGACCTATAAAATATACATTTTTTTGCCATTTAGGGCATTTTGCATGTGCAAAATTTCATGAGTTTGAGCATGTTTAGGGCCTCAAAATGGCGATTGAATTGTGCAAAGAATAATAATAATCCTTAGAAATACAATAGGGTCCTACGCACTGTAGTGCTCGGGCCCTAATAAGCACATTTATTCCAAAACAAATGACCCCAGCCAAACTGATAAGTGTTGAAGAGGAGCTGGCTAAAATGATAGCCAGTGACTTTCAGCCATTTTCCATTGTGGAGGACAAAGGATTTAAAACTTTTGTCCAGGCCTTAAACCCCACGTATGTTCTCCCCAGTAGAAAAACCTTGTCCAAAACAATTATTCCCCGACTATATAACAATATAACAATAACATTGTGCATTGTGGCAAGACAGGGTCAATAAAGCTTCAGCAGTTTGCCTGACAACTGACTGCTCATATATTATTGAAAACTTTAAGATGACATCCTGCCTTCTTGACTGTTTTAAGTTTGCCAAGAGACATACTGCAGAAAACCTGGCAGAGGAGCTACTAAGAGTGGCAAAAGAGTGGCAAGTAGACGGCGTGGTGTGCTGTGTTACTGATAATGCAGCAAACATAACAAAAGCCATAAACATTTTGCAGTGGACCCACCACCCATGTCTTGCACACACAATAAACCTGATGATTAAAGATGTGCTGAGGGTGGTGAAACCAAGGTGAAGGCTATTGTAGAGTTTTTCCACAAAAGCACGGATGCCACAGAGAAGCTGAAGTCCACGCAACGCCAGATGGGGATGCCAGAGCTAAGGCCCAAACAGGAGTGTGCTGCAAGGTGGAACTCAACATTTTATATGTTGAAACGCATCCTCGAGTCAAAAGATGCCATCATCTCCACCCTGGCTGTCATCAACGCTCCTTTTGATACTCTAAGTCAAGTGGAATGGGAGACAGTGAAAGAGGTCTACATTCTGAAGCCCTTTGAGGAGGTGACTGTGGAGATAAATGCAGAAAGGTACCTTGAACAATTTTGTTTTTACTTTACTACTACACAGTTAAAGATTGCAGTAAATAGCAAAATACTATTTATAACAGACAAATTATTTATTAATTGTAAAAACAGCAATGTATCACATAACAATCAAAGCCTAATTTTCACATTTGCAGCGGGTAACAGCGCACCACCAACGGAGTGTAACAGTGGATAAAGTAAAGGAGCTGGCCACCGCTCTTTGTTCATCCATGGACAGAAAATTTCTGAGGTTTAAAAAGCTAGCATTTAGCGACAACAGAGCTGTGGATGAGGCACTTCAAAGAATAACTGCAGCAGAAGCAAGATGCAACCCCAGCAGCCTGTCAGCTCCTCCATCAGAGGGCCAAGAGGAAGAAGTTGGAGCAGGGGTGGGTTCACAGGAACCACAAGCTTCTGCTGTGTGGAGGCTCTTTGATGAAAGAGCAACAGGAGAAGTCCCACAGCTGATGCTGTACTGGAGGTGAGACCCACTGAACTGGTGGGAGGCCAAGGCTTCAGTCTACCCACACCTGGTTAAGGTAATGGTAGGAAGACTCTGCATCATCGCAACATCGGTCCCCTCAGAGAGAAATAATCACGGAGAGGAGAAATCGCATCAGCCCATCCAAGCTGAGGCATCTGGTATTTCTGAATGCCAATCTGCACTAAAGACTTTTATCTCATGTGTCATAATGTTAAGACTTTGGCCTTTATTTATTTGATTTGTTTGCTGTGGTTGCTGTGGTTCTGTGTTCAGTTGTTCATTTAAAGGTTTGATTAAAATGTTAAACAATAGTAACTGTATTTTTTTTGTAATGAAAAAAATGCATAAAAATAAGGCTTTTATGAAAACACTGATGAATGAAAAATTGCTTACCAACACACAAACCATTCATAATTGCTAAATTAGGCTAAAATAGAAGGCTCCGAGTGATACTAAATAAAGAGCCATTTGGGAGCCGTTTGGGAGCCAAAAGAGCCGAATCTTTGAAAAGAGCCGGACCTCCCATCACTAGTGTTCAGTGACTGCCTGCCTTATTACTTACTCCAGACTCTGTTAACATATTGCTCAATTTAACATAACGTATAAATAATAACGCAAATCATAATGTAAATCATAGCGTATGACTTTGTATGACTCCTAAAGAAAGACTTCATTTCGGCTGATATTTAACTTTAACAGTTCTTTTGTGAACTACGTTAAATAAACTAAAGTAAGTTGTGTAATGTTCTGAAACACCGCCAGTCAGCACGTCCATGCTATTTTTGATTGTGATTTAATTTAATCAGAGTTCTGCTTTGTGAAACATGACGCTGATTATATCAGAAGAACTGAGTGAATTGTGAAAAGTCTGTTTGATGAGTTAATATACATTTTAAATGACAGACGAGGCAAATAAAGTCTTCAACTGTTTCCTACTGCCTACCTCCATTAACATATTTGCATCCTTTGCCTACAGGTGAAGAGGGAAACCACAGTGAGCGCCACTGCTGAAAGCACAGTGATCACACATCGGTGAAGACAATTTTCAGGTGAGAATTTGTCATTTATGTTGCGTTTGACTGTGTAATATTTTACTGTGGAATTTTAAAATTAGACGGATTTGGGATTCAGCATGAGCTCTATGCTAATTTAGCAGCTTAGTTAGGTCAAGTAAGCTAAGTTTGCATAACAGTTGGGGTGAGGGTAGTGAAACACTAGTCTTCAGGCTGTGGCACCAATTTATGGCACAGCCAAACGTGGTTAGTTAAAGCTGTGCTCATTGTTTTTGTGTTTTGGACACACAACCTTAATTACTTTTTTTCTGTTTTCTCTTCTTTTTCTCTTTTTAGCCCACAAATGTATCACTGCAAAAAGTGTGCCCATGAGAGTAAAACTATAACAGGTTTTACTCAACATATGAAATTTCACAATAATGCAGCAAACTGCCCTTTTACCTGTGGTGTACCTAATTGTACCTGTGCATTCAGAAAATTTGCAGACTTCAAGTCTCATCTATACAGAGATCATAAGGGGTATGAGTCTCACAGGAGTACAAGTGACGAACTAATTGGCACCAAGCTGATTTGTCAGATTACATTTACAAATCTGAAGGATTTCCTTAATCATTTGAAAGGATTTGAAAAGAATCATATTTTGAGAATACACAAAAACAGTTTGGTTGAACATATACACGAGGCAGTGTTTCAACACCCATCCCAAAAAGCACAGTTTGAAAACCCTTCACAACCTGTGAGTCAGCCCTCCACTTCTCTCATTGAGAATGATGAACAGCTAGAGACAGGTGAACCTGTGGATGAAGACCTCTTTTTGAAGAACTTGTCCATGTTTTATTTGAAGCTTCAGGCTAAGCTACTTTTACCAGCGTCAGTGATTCAGACTATCATTGAAGAGGTCCAAGAAGTTCATGATGTTGCTCAGTCACATCTCTTTTCAAAACTCAAAGAGAAATTGTCTGGGCTTGGGGTGCCTGATATGACTATTACAAATGTAATGGAGGAGCTTGCAAAAGATGATATATTAAAAAGGGCAACAACATTTTACGTGCAGATCAGCGTCGCAAGTCAGTGTTTAAAAAGAGCTTAAATTATGTTGAACCTCTGCCTGTGTATCTAGGTACAAATGACAAAGGAAAAGAGTGCTTTGCACAGTATGTGCCAATAAAGGAAACTCTTACTTCTCTCTTTGAATCTGAGGCTTTCAAAAAGCAGTATTAAAAGACCCATTTTCGCCTCTCTAGCCGTGATGTGTTCGAGGATGTATGGGATGGACAGAATACTACTCACAATGTCTTACTTAAAACTGAAACATCATCGTTAGCCTTGATCCTTTATCAAGATGAGGTCATCAATCCGCTAGGATCAGGCAGAAAAGGTACTGGCAGTGTATATGACGCTTGGCAACATTTTGCCCTACAACAGATCAAATATTGATCCCATGCAGCTTGTTCTTCTCTGCAGGGAACAAGACTTCAAGTTTTTCAGACAGGAAATGGTTTTCAGTTCACTGATAAAAGATCTCATGGATCTAAAGGACAGTGGTATTGTTTTGAGGGATGGCAAAGTTATTAGAGGTTATGTATGTGCTATAGCTGGAGATAATCTTGGTTCTCATGGTATTGGTGGCTTTCTGGAAAATGTCAGCAGGAGTTCCTTTTTTTGTAGGTTTTGTGATATAGACAAACATTTCAGTTGAGTCCATTTTCCACCGGTTCAAAGAGAACAAAACAGTCATATCGGCAGCATGTACAAGAACTAGGAGCAACAGACACAGACTCAGTGTGTGGCATAAAATTTGACTCCATATTCAACCAGCTATGTTACTTTCATGTTTGCCAGCCTGGTCTTCCGCCATGTCTCAGGCATGACATTTTTGAGAGCATTGTTTGTGTTGACATGGCGTTGTGCATCAACCACTTGGTAAACCAGGAAAAACAGTTCACTTATGTGGATTTGAACAGAAGTATAAGTCAGTTTACATACCTTGGGAATGAAGCAGATGACAAACCTCCTGAGTTCAGCTCAAGTAGTGAGAGGTTAAGTGGTCATGCTGTCCAGAAGTTGTGGCTGTTGAGAGTACTGCCTCTGTTAATTGGGGACAGGATCAAGAATCCTTGCGAAAATGGTGTTTGGAAGTTGATTTTGCTCATGAGAGAGATAGTTGCTTATGCATGTGCACCAGCAATTA
Source organism: Macquaria ambigua (assembly GCA_008360985.2). Lineage (NCBI taxonomy): Eukaryota > Metazoa > Chordata > Actinopteri > Centrarchiformes > Percichthyidae > Macquaria > Macquaria ambigua. The sequence goes on along the minus strand of VMKM01000607.1, from coordinate 165,633 downwards.
CTGCCGATCAGATTGACTACTTGAATGTCCTCATTGAGGAATACATCCAATCCAGAGTGGAGCTGTTTCCACACCATCCCCTGAAACCAAAGCACCATTATTCCTGTCACTATCCTGAGCTTATTCTTCAGTTTGGCCCTCTTATCCATCTTTGGACGTTGAGATTTGAAAGTAAGCGTACTTTCTTCAGTCAGTGTGCCGGAAAACTGCACAACTTTAAGAACCTGTGTGCTACTCTTGCAGAGCAACACCAGCTCCTTCAAGCATACTTAGGTGCTGGCAGTCTTTTCCCTCCAGTCATCCAGGTTGAAAAAGGAAATTAATTCTATGTTGGGGGCTATAATGAGAGCATCAAGGTAGCAACTGCACCATTTAACTTCACACATGACACTACTGTAGCCACTAATGCTGTCACTGTCAAAGGGACAAAATACATTAAAGGAATGCATGTTGTTCTAGGACGAGATGATGAGGGCCTTCACATGGGTGAGATTATGTTGATTTTGATCCATCGTAGTGATTTTGTCTACTTTGTTGTGGGGAGGCAGCAGGCTGTGGAGCTTCCTGATCTGGGTATCCACAGTCTAACAGAGGTAGTCCCATGGTCAGACTACATGTGTGTTAAGCAAGAAGACCTCCTTGATTAAATATAAATAATAAAAAATATCTGTAAATATAAAGAGTCGGTCTAGACCTGCTCTACTCGAAAAAGTGCTCTGAGATAACTTTGTTATGATATGGCGCTATATAAATAAAACTGAATTGAATTGAATTGAATTGATTATTATCCATTAACGGGGTACAAGCTGAATGGCACATTGGTGATTATATTTCATCACTCCCTCCCAGATATATACTGACATGTCAGCAATGGTTGAGGACATAAGACAAGCTGTGTTGGCGGTATTACCAAGCCTACCAGAGGATAAACTACAGCCCCCCTGAACAAGTTACAAGTTACTTAATTTGTCTCATTTAGGTAGACTAATAAATGCACTACTAAAAGTTTGGGATTTAATTGTTTGTAGATATTAAGCAGTGTTTACAAGAGATTTTTTTTTCTCCTTGTAGATCAAACATGTTTGACACTGACTCCTGTAGAACCTTCTGACATATTCTTCAGTACCACTTCAGAGGATCCTCCATCTTCTGATTCCACCTCCAGCACTCCAAGTCTGTCAAGCAGTAATAGCTCCAGAATGACTGTGAATTTAAGTGCCTGGCCAGAAGACTTCAATGTTCCATGGAACAGAATGCCTGCTGGTATCACAACCAAGATATATTTTGATGATATTTTGACTCTCCAGCACAAATAGACAATCAAGATCATTCTTAAGCCAGGGACATGCTGCATTATAATGTAGTGTATGGCACAAGTATAAAACAAACCTTCAACATGTTTAAGTCCAATTTTGTCAATTTCCATTCCTAATCCCTTTACCATGTTTTCTGAGTAAATAAAAAGGTACCATATTTCCTTAATTAGTGACCAGGGCTTTATTTACCTGACCTGCAGAAGGTACAAGGCCTTTATTTGAAGCAGGCTTGTATTAGATGCAGGCCTTTATTTCTAATTCCCTCTGTTTGATACGTACGATAAGTACAATTGGTCATAATTTAGTACAAAGCCTCGTTTTGATCCGCTCCTGTTTGCCCTGTTAAAGTTAGTGCATTACACTGTTACTCAACACTTTCTGTATCAGTTTCAAATTAACAAGGCTTTTATTGTTAAACATTTACAGGAAAGTGTTGTGGAAAACGCATTGACTTGGAAGGTTCCCATATGGTGCTTCAAATGTAGCTGCTGCCATCTTGTGGCACTTGTACGTTACTACAACACACAGTTTGGCTGCGACATTAACACACATAGACCCGCAGTGACTGAAATCGGACAATAACACTTTAGATGAGTAATTCAGAACAAGAAAGTGTTGAAAATAGCATGATTATATTGTGGAATGTATTCAATTAAAGCAATGGAAATATACATTATACGTACCGTAGTTGGCATGCACATAATATGACAGCCACATGGAGCTTATCCAACCTTATTTTTTCCCCATCCTATATTGAGGGCTGGCCTTTATTTGTTCGTGTCAACCATGCCCCTGGCCGTTACTGGAGGCCCAGCTTTTACTTGACTACCGGTTTTTATTCGAGGAAATTTGTTTATCCCATTGCAGAACTACTTCCTTGTATAATAATGGCCAACATTTTGGAGTTTGTAGTTCTGCAGCAGGATAAACTGAGCATTTGGGTGAATTAACTGCTAACTTGCTTTATTTTTCTTTTGTTTTACTCAAAAAACAGACTTCCAATTTGTTTATGATGTTTGCATTACCTTTGACCATCATTCATGGGGGTGTTCATCAGGGTATTAATGACAGACACATTTTAAAGGTGATTAATGGACTTTGAATGATGAGGACTCTTCTATTTTCCACGATGTGAATGTTGTTGATCTGTTAAGATTCAGGAACACACTGAAAAAAGGTTATCTTATCGGTAAAGGCCGATTTAGTTGAGGATGTTTTGGACTGAAAATGGAATTTAATGGTTGAATCTGTTGCTGGCCCAACTTGTTGTACATTACACACTCAGATCTCTATCTCAAGCTCTGATTTTATGAGTTGTCTTACATCCCATTGTTATGTGTCTGTGTTATTATCTGTGTTTCCTGCTTTATTTTGAAATCCTTACCTGTCTGGTCCGTTCAGTTCCTGCCCTCCTGCTCTCATTTGCTCACCTGCCCCTGATTCCCTCGTTTGCCTCTTCTCTATATATGCCAGTCCACTTCCTTTGTTCTCTGTTGGTTCATTCAGTTTTCCTGCTCGTCTTGAGGCCTGTACTACGAAGCAAGTTCAAAATACCCAGGATATCTTTTCGGTAGCTGGCTTCACTGAGCCTAACAATCGCGATCCCGCTAAGCGGTCACACGACGCTGGTTATCAACTCGATAAGTCAACCCAGGGTTTCCCAATCTAGCCATGAGTGTGTTCACATGAAAGAGGCGGTGTTTGCAGCATATGACCAATCACAAACATGACAGGTGTACTGGTAGCAGAGCGGCATACTTTACAAACGAAGAGCAAACTGTAATATTAGAGAAATACAAAGAATTTAAACATCATCCAGGCTAAAAGCAACACAACTGAAGCTGCTGAATGCAGGAAAGACAGCTGGTAAAAAAAACCCAACTGTGTGAATGCGTAAATTAACAGACTTATAATATCACTGCCCCATCAGTAGTATTCTATTAAGTTAACGTGTTGCTTAGGTGTACTTATGGAGTGTATGACAATTTTAGCCTGATTCTTTCAGCTGCAATCCCAGCAGTGTCAAACAGACTTGGGAGCAAAAAATAAATAAATATAAAAACATAATTTAGCAGTAAATAGGCTTACATTCATATCTTATAAGTACAAAGCTTTAGTACTTCAGTCAGTCTCTGTTGTAGGATGACACAGATAAGTCGGTCAATCCGACGAGAAATTATCTCTCATATAAAAAGAGTTCCTCTCATGATCCACGTACCCAGCTCCACTTCTTTTCTATTGGTGATGCCATTTTCCAAGAGAATTAATTGGTCAGTAGGCTTTTGTACGCGTTGATCTGTTATCTCGAACATAACCTGCTCCGGAGCAGGTTTGCCATGCAGCATAAGTTACCATGGCGATTTACCCCGGTAAGAAGTGAACCACCGTCGTAGTACTGAAAACTCAGAGTTGAACCTGAAGTTATCTCGCTAACCGCAAATCCTGCTTCGTAGTACAGGCCTCTGGTCTCCTGAGTTCCTTGTGTCCATGTTGACTTTTGTTTTTTCATTTGAGCTTTCTGTCACCCGTACCTGGATCTCAGCTTGTAAGTTCATTTCATTTCAATAAATCATTTATCTGCATTAGTCCGCCTGTCCTGTCTGCATTTGGGTCCTTTCCCTGCACCACATTGTGACAAGTTGTTCAAAAAAAGGAAAGCTACCTCATGTTCTGAAAGCTTTGTAAAACTGTATTGTGTTTTAATAAAAGTTTTGTTTTGTTGCAGCTCTGATTGGTTTATTTAACAGGTGAAGAGAATCTAATGCAATGTTGATGAATGCCTGGTATCATTCAAAATTCACAATATGCATTGTTGTTAATGTAAAAAAACAAATTAACTGTAAAAACATTTTACAACAACATATTGTACTGTGAAAAATTAACAGCTATTTACTGGCAACTCGAATTGCCAGGTAATTTCTGTAATTTGAATTCAATACAAGATAATGTTGTAAACTAGATTACAATTATTTGTTGTTTTTTTGTAAAACAATAATTTGCTGTAATTTATATACAACAAAAACCTGTAAAGTGTATCCTGTAATCTACTGTAATTCTTTTTACAGTAATGAACAGCAATTTTACAATACATTATTGGCAACTTTTTTTCCAATTCTACAGTCAATTTGTTACAGTGTTACATTCATTCAACATCACAATCTGTAAAATGGTGATGCAGTGCTGTTGAAAGTCAAGTCACTTGTAATGAGTTGCCTATGGCACTGCTCACCTTCCCAAGCCAGGATGGAAAAGTGCGCAAGGTTGAAGTAAGAACCACAGCTAAAGGTAAGTAAGTAAGTAAACTATTTATAAAGCGCCCAATCACAGATTAGTAAAACATTAAAAGAAATAGCGATACAATTAAACATTAAAAAATAGAGATAAAGATAAAATTACAGACCATAAAACTTATATATACAGTATATATATTTATATACAAAAGACATGATAATATAAAAGAAAACCGTAATTAAAATATTAAAACTGCACTGAACGTAGACACACATTACAACACAAAGTGCTTGCGATAGAAGTGGGGCCAGCCCATGTAATGCTTTGTAAGTGATTAAAAGAATTTTAAAATCAATTCAACAGTCAATTGGTAACAGCCAACACACCCATGTGGGGCCCAAATGGGTTGCACCTGGGCTGATATGTGTGGCCCATGTGGGATACCCAAGTGGGGCCCAGCCAATTTTGTCCTCAGTTTCCATGGAGGCCCCACATGGGTTAGCCCAGATGGGTTGATGAAGGGCCCTTGATGGGCACCATACAGGGCCCATATGGGTAACCCTAGTTTCTCCCATTTGGGGCCTGTAGGAGTCTGCCTAGATGGGCTGATGATGGGACCCAGCTAGGTCTTATCTAGTGCTCTTATGGGCCACATCAGATATATGTATGGGCTACCATATTTGTCTGCTTGGGTTACCTTATTTTACAGTAAACCCCTAAATACAATTGTATATTTAACCTACTAAACTGTTAAAAGGGTGTTTAAAAGTACACTAAAATTTAAAATGTATTGCTTCAATGAAGAGATACCAGTAGTATAGTTCATGCTTTATTTTATCAAGAAGAATGCATGGCGCTCAAAGACAGCAATCTGAAAACTCGAAAGTCAGTTGCCAACAGCTCGACAACTAACTTGTTTCACCATCTGCAAACTAACCACAGAACGGAATATGAAAAGCTTTTGGAGTCAGCTGTCCACAACAGGCCTAAGCCAGGCAAGGTACCAGCACAGAAACACACTCTCAGCACTTTAGTGGAATCATTCTGCAAAAAAGTGCCTTACGACAAGGAAAGCAACAGATGGCAAGACATAACAAACGCCGTCACCAATTACATTGTAAAAAACAGTGTAAGCAACAATTCATATCCTATTAACAAGAGCCAGCTAGTACAATGTCAGACACATTTTTGAAGAATGAAAAATAAAACTGTTCTTGCATATTTTAAAACTTTAAAATAAAGTATTCCCCCAAAAAACGCAGTGTAGCTCCTCACTCCTCCATCCTCACTTTCCCAACAGCCCTTTGAAAAGAGGAAATAAATTAATCAACCATTTGCCAAATTCCAATTAGGTTCACTCCTTTTTAGTACCTTCTTCACAGTTAAATCAACTATCAGCTATATGAAAATAAGCGTCTAAAAATAAAGATAAATTGCTCTTATGCTATTTGTATATTATTTAAGATTTTTTCTCTCAAATATTTTGTCACACCATAGGACACATTTACAGTGCACTGCAGTAAAAATGTAAAAAAAAACATATACACATAAAAAATATCAGATTAAATATCAAATATTGGTAATTTGCATATGAACCAAATACATAAAGATGCCCTGGGTTTATATGTATGGCAACATTTAGTGCATTGCAATTTCATTTAAGACCTAGTATATCTTCAGACTTGCCTACCTTTCTCTCCACCACGTGCCCTCGTAGTACGGTTTCCTCCCTTGTCCCTGGCACCAATTAGCCACTTTGACGCTGCCTTTTCAGTGTGTTTTCTGGTTATTTAGTTTGTAAGGGCATTTCTTTTCAAGCTGCCTGTAAATAACACATACATAAAGAGCATGAAAGTGAGATTAAATTCCATATTTGAGCCTTTACAACAAAGAAGCAGTTATCTCCATTTTAACATTTTTTTCAGGAAATAGGTTTTTTTCATTGTCAGACCATATAAACCTTAATGTGCAAGGTGATTTTAAATTTTAAAGTAACAGAAAACCATAATGGCATCGGATATAATATTCTGTCATACACAAACTGTTTTCTTAACCCTTGTGCCTCACTTTAAAAACAGTTCCTGTGGTAACAGTCAGTGCAATATTAAGTGCAATATACCACCATGTATGGTGTTCTTATGGTATAGTTTTGGAAATCAGTGTACAGTATATTAGGTGCTGTAGGTGATGTGCCTAGATTAATTGTAACATATCACTGAAATTGGCAGTTTATATGGCCCATATTATTCAGGGTGTTATCAGCTCAAGTATTGCATACAATCAAAGTGATTCGATTCCAGTGATTATGAAGAACAACTCAACTCTAGTGAATAACCTGTTTGAACATGAATATATTACAAATAACGCTATGGAAAGTAAACATACCGTATAAGGCCCTAAAACAGTTTGAGTCCCCAGAATTCTTGCTTTCCATGGCGCCCAACAGAATTGTACACTCTTGATAAGGGGTGGTCCATAAGAAAGGCCATCATTCTCCTTGTGGCTTCATCCACAGTACTCACTCAAATATCTGCCACCACGGAAACCTAAGAAAACAAGGTATTTTCCTTCTCTTTGTTCTCTGAGAATGCTCCATTTCTTTCTGAAAAGACAAAAAAAGCTTATTACTTTTAAACAGTTAATATTCTAATTGAGGCAAAAATGGTGTATGTATGGTGGAGATCTAAGTTACCATGACATGCCAATTCACTTTATTGAGGATAAAAGGGGGAAGATAGCATGAAATCCATTAACATCACAACTATTATCAAGGGAGTACTAGGAAAATTGATAATTCTCAAGAATAATGCATATAATAATAATTTGTGAACTTAACATTTACTTTGAAAGAAGATAAAATCATAAGCATGCATTCAACACACATATATCTCCCATGAAACCAATATGCAGACTTACTGCTACTCACACAAATTTGCCAAAATGGTGACTATAGTCAATTAATATTTGAGTTAAAAAAGAAACCAAATAAAAAAATAAAAAAATATATTTTATGTTATTTACCTAATTTATGTGCACTCATTTTAGCTCAGTGAGAGTCTACTGCACTGTTATATACGGTCACACTATTTCTCTCCTCTGCTCTCTGCTTCACCTTGTGTGTTTGTGTCTGTTTCACTGGAGCAGAAAAGAGAGACAACAGTGAAGATAGCTTTACTCGAGTTTATGACAACTCATTGCGTTACTGTTACCAAAGTCTTAGTGAAGAACTTGATAGAATGTATATGAATCTAGCCAAAGGTGCCTTTATTAGGTCCAGAGCTAAGTGGCTAGAAGAGGGTGAAAGAAATTCCAGTTACTTTTTTGGTTTAGAAAAAAGAAACAGAAAAAGAAATAATATTGCATCTGAATTTAATCAAAGTGTGACACGTTTATGGAACATATTAAAAAATGTACCCCCCTAATTTCTGGAAAATTCAAAGAAATCTGTGAAGGCGAGCTTTTATGTTCAGAAATCACTGAAGCTGTATACTCAATGAAATTAAAGAAATCACCGGGAAGTGATGGCCTCACAGTAGAATTTTATCTCTGTTTTTGGGATTTCATTAAGGACCATTTATTACTCATGTTTAAGGAATGTATAGATAGAAAGAAAGGAGATGACAACAACCATTAAACACGGTCTAATAACCTTAATCCCTAAACCAGACACAGATCATTTACTAATTGAAAATTGGAGACCCATTTCACTCTTAAACATAGACTATAAAATCTTAAAGCAGGTTTTTGCTAAACGTTTAAAAATGAATCTAGAAGAGATAATAAGCTCTCTCTCTCCTGCTCCCCCCTCCCCCTTCAACCCAACCGGTCGAAGCAGATGACCGCCCACCTAGAGCCTGGTTCTGCTCGAGGTTTCTACCTGTTAAAAGGGAGTTTTTCCTTGCCACTGTCGCATAGTGCTTGCTCATGGTGGGAAAGGTTGGGTCTCTGTAAATATAAAGAGTCAGTCTAGACTTGCTCTACTAGAAAAAGTGCCCTGAGATAACTTTGTTATGATATGGCGCTATATAAATAAAACTGAATTGAATTGAATTGAATTGAACCAAAATGGCTTCATGGCCAAACATCATATTAGCTCTAATATTAGATTAGTATTTGATTTAAGTGACTATTCAAACTTCATAAATTCAAACGCGTTGCTTGTATTCCTTGACTTTTATAAGGCATTTGATTCAATTGAACATCCTTTCATTACACAAGCCCTGCAAATATTTGGTTTTGGAAATAAATTTATTGATAATATTATTATGTTCTATAAGGACATAAATAGATCCCTATTTCACAAGGTGTACGCCAAGGATGTCCTATTTTTTGTTTCTTATTTCTGGTTGTTGCTGAACTTTTGTCTTTTAATATTTCGAGTCGAGGAGGGGGGGGATGGTATTGCTGTGTCTATGAGCCCGGGAGATCTCACAAAATCTCGCAAAAGATGTATGTCTTTTTTCAACCTTTTTTTTTTCTCTATATCCCACATCCATGGTCCCTTCCCAGGCTCCATGATTAGTGATTCATATGATCAAGAGGATAAAATAAGTTATGCATTGATCCTTTTAAAGAAAAAATCCTTTTAAATTGGTTGGGCAAAATCGCATAATGAGTGTTGGCATTTTTAGATTTAGATTAGATTGAAGTGGCTTAAATTTACCAGCTATAACATTGCACATTAGCTCATGTGTCAACTAAAAAAATGTTTTCAACTGTGCATATATATGCAGATTACTTTGCTAGATACAATTTCATTTAATTTTCTGCTATTTTCACTTTGGAGAATGTAACCCACTTGGGAACCATCCAGTACCCATGTTCGCTGTCTAAATGGTATGCCCATTTCTAGCCCATGTATATACTTCTGGGTTGCCCATGTGGGCCCCAACACCAACCCACTTAAAAGCCCACTCTCATGCCCAGTTGAAGCCCACCTAACCCAGGTAAGGCCCATGTGGGCCCCACTTAGACGTGTTGGCTGGGATGCAGTGAAGCCAACACTGGTGTGATGTGTGCTTTTCGTCGTGTCTTAGTTAAAAGTCTAGCTGCCGCATTTTGCACCAACTGGTGCCAAGACAAGGAGGAGCGATTCAAGGTAGTAAATAGTGCTTTACAGTAATCAAGACGGGAGCAGACAAAGGCATGGATAACTGTTTCTAGATCTTGAAAAGGCAGAACAGACTTGATTTTGGCAATGTTTCTCAGTTGAAAGAAATAAGATTGGACCACCTTCTTTACATGTAAATCAAAATTCATGTGTTGGTCAAAGTAAACTCCCAGGTTTTTAGAGGCTTGCTTAACATTTGCTGCTAGAGGACTGATACAGTTCTGAATGTTAGCAAATGTGCTCTCAATAATAATGACTTCAGTTTTGATAGGGTTTAGCCTCAAGCAGAACCAGGCTCTGGGTGGGCGGTCATCTGCCTCAACCGGTTGGGTTGAGAGAGAAAGACAGAGAGAGAGAGGGAGAGAGCAGGAGGAAAGAGAACATTCAGTAGTACAGTACAGTTCTACATACAGATGTAAGGTAATCTAAATGTAAGGGGTAATGGTATTGATGTTAACATTAATAAAAATAATACTAATAATATAATAATAGTAATACTAATAATAAGACCAATAAAAATAATAGCAGCGGCTGTACAGGAACATGGGGGCAGCAGGTGGCCGGCAACCATAGATCCAGACTCTACTGCACCGGAGGCAGAAATACCTGCAGAAAGCAACAGAAGGAGAGAGAGAGAGAGGAGAGAAAGCACACAACTACGGTAAAAGGAAGCAGTCAAGTTAGTAACAAATATTAATGGGATATGAGTGCGTACAGATAGAGAGGGAGAAGAGGAGAGAGGAGAGAGAAGCTCAGTGCATCAGGGGAAGTCTCCCAGCAGTCTAGGCCTATAGCAGCATAACTAAGGGGTGGCTCAGGGGTCACCTGAGTCAGCCCTACTATAAGCTTTATCAAAGAGGAAAGTCTTAAGCCTATTCTTAAATGTGAGGAGGGTGTCTGCCGTACACAAACTGGAAGCTGGTTCCACAGGAGAGGAGCTTGATAGCTGAAGGCTCTGGCTCCCATTCTACTTTTAGAGACTCTAGGAACCACAAGGAACCCTGCATTCTGGGAGCGCAGTGCTCTAGTGGGGTAATAGGGTATTATGAGGTCTTTAAGATATGATGGTGCCTGACCATTAAGGGCTTTGAAGGTGAGGAGAAGGATTTTAAATTCTATTCTGGATTTTACAGGGAGCCAGTGTAGAGAAGCTAATATGGGAGAAATATGATCCCTTTTCCTGGTTCTTGTCAGTAAACATGCTGCAGCATTCTGGATCAGCTGGAGAGTCTTAGGGGACTTATTGGGGCAGCCTGATAATAGAGAGTTGCAATAATCCAGCCTAGATGTAACAAATGCATGGACTAGTTTTTCTGCATCTGTTTGAGACAGGATGTGCCTGATTTTTGCAATGTTATGTAAGTGAAAAAAGGCAGTCCTTGAAGTTTGGGAGTTAAAGGACATATCCTGATCAAAGATAACTCCAAGTTTCTTTACAATGGCACTGGAGACCAGGGCAATACCATCTAGATCTAGATTTCGGAGGTGTTCAGGGCCAAGTACAATAACTTCAGTTTTGTCTGAGTTTAACATCAGAAAATTGTGGGTCATCCAGGTTTTTATGTCCTTAAGGCATGCTTGAAGTTTAACTATCTGATTGGTTTCATCTGGCTTGATCGATAAATATAATTGGGTATCATCTGCATAACTAACTGAATAATGAAAATTTATGGAGTGCTTCCTAATAATATTGCCTAGAGGAAGCATATATAAGGTGAATAGAATTGGTCCAAGCACAGAACCTTGTGGAACTCCATGACTAACTTTGGTATGACATGGTTACTTCTTGGAGTTATAATGGGTAAGTTCCTCTTTTTCGTTTTTTACCACACACTTTTTTTTTTGGGAAATAAATAATGAAATAAAAATTTCAAGAACACAAACATTGTTATATGAAAATATTTAATCAATGTTATATTTTAGTTTTTGTGTCCCGGTAAATGCACTCAGACTTATTATAAAGTCATTACATTATGCAAAGCTGTCATCAGAAAATCAAGACTCTCTATTTAATAGTTCCATAGTTCCCTCTTTTTTGTCTTATTTTTCTTATTTTTTTTTTTTTTGCTCATTTTTCACATGCTGTGCTATAATTCATGTCCAGGTTTTATGCCTTACAAATATAGTCATAATGACATTCATGAACATCTATGAAATATGAGCTTAATCAAGTCAAGAAGTAATGTGATTATTGGTGTCCTGTCTTTAAAAATGCAGACAGGATTACCATGCAATCACCCAGTCAATTACTAATATCATTTATGTGATATTAGTGTTGCTAATACCTCCTGAGTGAAAACAGGATCAAATAGGCATGTTAAACCCAATCTGTATGACTATGAATATGAGCCACTTGAGGTCAAATTGGACCATTAATGTAAATTGGTTATTGGTGTCATTAGCTGAAGACAGTGCAGTTTTGGATTTATATGACATCATTTAGAAAATGAATATTATTCATGAAAATAGCTCAATCATTATGACAGAGAGGGCTTTAATAATTTAATCACCCATGTTAGATTCATTTTAGTCTAATCATGGTTAGCCTATATTTTTCTGCAGGTGTGGAAATACAGTCATGTCTATGTTTTATCCCGAATATGACTTGACCTGTTATATGTACATACACACAGACACACGCACAGTGTAGAAATGGCAGGGGAATATTCTCCAACAGTGATGTAGTAATAAAAGAAGTATGAACTATGACAAAAATTAGAAATTAAAAAAACAAACAGAAAAGCACAAATTTATGCTGAGTGCATTGTAGGATGTGGCCATTTGTAATAATTAGATTTGAATACTTTCAGTTGTAAACAACTAGCCATTGTGTTCCCTCTTATACAAAATGCAATATGAACAAAGTTCCATGAAAGATAAAAAAACAAAAAACAAAAACAAAGCCCTACTTTATCCAGATAATCTAAACCACTTTATTTGGCGGTCAAGTGAGCACACCTGAAATGTGACTAATAATCTCGCTTTACTCAGAAAAACTCTTTTATGAGTAGGTCTTTGGAGTAAAATCTTAGGGGGATATGTACTAAGGATCAGGATCAAGTCAAATTGCATTTGCCCATACAAAAAGGATAGCCTACACAGATTGCGAGGGAGAGAGAGAGAGAGAGAGAGAGAGAGAGAGAGATTATGTGTATATAAGTTGTATACGCTATTTTCCTGATTTTATGAATTGTACCTTTTTTTATTTTTTTATTTTTTAATCTCATTATTACCTGATGCTTTGGCAATATTGCCTTGTTAAAGCATATTGAATTCAATTGAGTGAGAGAGAGAGAGAGAGCACATATAAGACAACTTTGGTCTGTCTTTAGTAATGGTTCAGAAAATGAAAACACTTTAGTGATAGCAGTAAAGAATATATAATGAGAACTTACAGTGTATTACAACAGAAAAACAAGCATAGTATAATACAATACAGAATAAAAAACATACAGGCTTAAACCAAGGCACTGGATAAACATGGATGAAAAAGCAGGAAGTAGGAAAACTAAAATCAAGGTACAATAAAAAAAAAAAATAAATAAATAAATAAAATAAAAGTGCGATTTGAGATATGATTAAAAGTGTAGAGTGACTGGAGGGCCTCAGAGGTATGGCTTGGTTTTGTGCTTTGACTCCAGGATTGCTAAAAGGCCACTGCAGGAGGATCTCAGTCTACGTGAAGGCTCATAAAGACTTAACAGTACAGTAATGCAGCTAGGTGCCTGGATATGCAATGCTTTAAAGTGAGCAATAAGATTTCAAAATCAATTCTAAAAGGAACAGGCAGCCAGTCTAAAACAACGTGTTCCATAAAGGTTATTCAATTACTTTACTGCACAGGACTTTTTTTTGGCATATGGTGTACCTTCTTTCAGAAAAGCAGCTAGAACAGTGTGCTGCCATCTTCATCCATTTCCTTCTTTCATGCTCTTTGTTGTCGTGCTCTTAACACTGAGGGCCATCATTCATCTTTAGAGCTGTGACATCTCCTGTCTCAGCGTGATGGGTGATCTCTCTCCTTGCTCTAATGACTATTATCTTTAATTCACAGTCTTAATTCACGGCTTACTGCAGGTCAGTGATTAACAATTAGCTGATAAAAACCCTGACACACTAACATGACCAGAGAAGGGGGCTGAGGGGCTACATCACAAAAAGTATACAAATTGACGTTTTTTTTAAAATGCAGGATGTTTACAGCGCAAAAGCGCAAGAGCATTTTATTTGCATGAAATTTAAAGGAAGAATTTTATAGTTTCATAGTTCGCTGCTGTGTGTATAACATGATGAAGATAGTAAAATCCTCCATGATATAATATTATATTGCATAATCATAAAAATGGAATCTCTTGCTGGCTTTGTTTGCATGGTTCCATTTGGTTTCAACTACGTGGGTGACTGCCACGTGCCCTCAACAGACCTATGTATAATTAACACGTAAGAATACCTTAGTGTATGCAGGTGTAACAATGTTAACAATGTATTTTATATATATTCAGCATTTGGGAACTGTGTCACATTGAGCCTTATTTTATGTATTTTTTCCTGTGGAGATTAAAATACTGCACATTTTCTTGTATGTAGTCTGTTTGTGTATTATTGTTGTTGTATTGAGACATTATAAAGATGATGATGAAAAAAAATGGAGACCGGAACAGCTCTAGAGAACGGGCAGTTTAATGATTTATTTCAAATGTGCAGTTGTATACAGTAAAGGCTAACGGGCAGGCAGGTTCAGATACAGGTAGGTTGGTAGGCAGACAGGTAGGTTAGCAAGCAGGCAGGCAGCCAGGTCCAAGTCCAGTTCCAGGTCCCGGTAAAGGGGCAGAGTAGGGGTAAGGTTCAGGCTTGAAATCAAAGGTACAAAGCACGCAACTTTGATGGTCTGGCAGGGAATGAAAGGAACTGGGCTGGTATATGAACTGAAAGGCTGATGAAGGAATGCGATGCAGGTTAGGAAGTGGGTGGGGAAGGCCAGGCAACTGCAGAGAAGATGAGGGAAGTGGGAAGATAGATAGATACACGCAGTAACATACAATGTGCAACATCTGAGTGGAGATAGTGCCGTAATGGACAGACTGCAAATACTGTGACAGACAATGCAACACAGGTAGACAGTGCAAACAGCTTAGTGCAAACTGCAGAAAACCATATAGTACAGTACACAAAAACAAAAATACAGTCTAACACAAGATGCCAGTAAACAAGTTAAACAGGTTAAGTTGAGGTAGACACCAGTAATCAAGTTAGGGAGAGTGAATGGATTTGGCCTGGGTGTCACAGCGAGGCATTGAACAGTCTAACAGCTGCAGGCAGGAAGGACCTCTTGTAGGGCTCCTTGTGGCACCACAGGTCTATCAGCCTGGAGCTGAAGGTGCTCTACAAATCCACCACCATGGTGTGGAGTGGGTGGGAGACATTGTCCATTATTGCAACGAGTTTGGACAGTGTCCTTGCCTCTGCCACCACCTCTAGGGAGCCAAGATTGGACCCCAGCACAGAGCCGTAACAGGTGTGCAGTCAGGTGATGGAGAAAGGACAGAAAGTCTGAGGGCATCTGGTAGATGGATGAAAAATGGCAATGAAGGGGTCTGGGGAATAGCGACTGTGGCTGGAGAGGAGGGACAGAGAGACACTGACAATTTACTTTTGAAAAACAAAAGTATATGAATGTAATGTCCAGGAGATAGGGTTGTATTATGGGTTAATTAATTACTTTTTACATTTTTTTCCTTGACAAAGACTCTATGGTGGATCAAAATGTATAGTCATGTAATGTGTTTAAAGTAGCATTTTGGAGCTAGAGACAAGAGTTGTGAGCCCTGGCTGTGTTTCTTAAGCACCCTAAGAAAAGAGTTATTAGTACTCTAAGTACTTAGTACTGTAGCGCTAAACACGCTTTTTGTTGTTTAGATTTTAAATGCATTTACTGCAAGTCTGCTAAATGAATTTAATGTAACATAATGTTATTAGTTGCATCCCAATTCAGAGGCTGGATCCTCTGAAGGAAGCAGCCTGGCAAAGAGGATCTAGAGCCCAAGAGATGTGTGCATACAGTACCCTCCCTCCCTCTCTCGCTCTTTTTCATTATTGAAGTTCATTTGATCTGAATCCAGTTGCTGATTATTAAAGCTCCAGCCTGGCGTATGATCTGCAGTGCTGACAGTGCTCCTGTGACTGTGCAGTGATTCTTTACTCACACATTCTACCTGACTGCGAGCTGTTTCTTTCGACTTTTCCCAACTTGTCAAAAACTCAGAGGGTTTTCTTTATTTTCTAAACATTGTAACATGCTGCTCTGATAAATTACTGCAGAGTGAAGGTACGATGTACAATGTACATTTGGATTGTCTACATTAACAGGTATTGGTTACCTGAGTTACCTGTACGTTCTACAAAGAATTTCAACTAAAAACCCTCTAAACAGTAAATGGTGGCCTGTGAACTTGATAGCATTTGGAGAATTGAAACACCCACACATGCATACACATACACACAAACGCCCACATAGAGCACAAAAAGGACCCTGCCATCCCCATCCCCCTCTCTATCACTACACACACACACATACACCCACACACACAGTTAATAGCTGCTAAGAAATCACATTTGGTAAATTGCATTGTGGCACTAACCTTTTCTCTAGTAATTAAATGAGTGAGGAGAGGAGTCCTGCCTTAATGAAGTCAGCAATTTACTATTACACACGCACATACACACAGATCTACCAACAGAGTCGGCTGGGGAGGATCAGATTATGAAGTTTTTTAAAACAGGATATTTTGATTTAAATAATTTGAATAATAATGTTGTTTCAGATCCTGAGTATGTTTTCTTCACCATTAAGCTGATAAACTCAAGCTGTGTTGAGTTCGGGTTTGGGATGATTGTACAGTAGATCTTTCAAACATCCAATTTTCCATTAAAAGTGTTAAGGGTATAACCGGGCGAGAGCTGCACGTTTTCAGTTGGAAGTCAAGCGTGTTCTCAGTGGGCATTGGGCTCCACTACGGTTTGCCTCATCCCAATTCTGTTTGTCACTTTCATGGACAGCATCTCGAGGCCCAGCTGAGATGTGGAGAGTGTCCCATATGGGGACTTATTTATGAGTAGGGTAAGAGGGAGCATAAGATCGACAGGCATATGGATGCTGCAACACTGTACCGGACAGTCGTGGTGAAGAGGGCTGAGCCAGAAGTCAGCTGAGGTGGTTTGGGCATCTGATCAGGATGCCACCTGGCCTGTCCAACTGGAAGTAGATAATGGAGCAGATCCAGAATATGTTGGAGGGATTATATATTCCATCAGGCCTGTCAATACCTCAGGGTCACCCAAGAGGAGCTGGAGGACGTGGCTTAGGAGAAGGATGTATGGGCTTCCTTGCTTGGCCTGCTGCCACCGTGATAAGTGGCAGAAAATGGATGGATAAATAGATGACATTTTTAAGCAATGTGTTACACAATAGGACAAAAAAAGGTCACACAGAGTATTACAGTTTTTCAAAAAAACAAGAGATACAGATAGAGCCAAATACAGTAGCTGCTAATGAATACGGACATTACAGTACAAGTAAACAAACTTATTCAGTTATTCAATCTCTTAAAAGATTTTTAAGTGGTAAGAACATATGCACAGTATTTGGTTTAAAAAATGGATAACAACCCCAAAATGCATTAAAATTATTATAATTCCATATTATTATATCAATAAAACATCCCTCCTGAGATTTAGTAACTGGCTAAAAAACCTGACACTGCTCATTTATGACTACAGAGCACTGCCTGTTTTCAAGGCCACAGACTCCTAAACATTTATAAATATTCTTCAGGGCTTTCTATAAATTGATGGCTGAATTGCTGGTCATTGCTCTTAGCAAGATACACTGGATAATTAAAGCTAGTGACATACTGTATATGTAGGATATATTACATGAACTTAGCAGATGTAACTTTAGGTTACAGATTTGTTAAAGTGACTAATATCCATCCATCCTTAAATCTTCTGCTGCTTTTCCAGGTCCGGGTCATGGTGGTAGCAGGGTTATAAAAGCCCAGATTTCCCTACCCAGCCATGTGCTCAAGCTGCAGGTCCTCCCAAGACGTACCCAGGCCAGATGGGATCTGTAATCCCTCCAGCTCGTTCTGGTTCTCCTCCCAGTTGAACATTACTGAAATACCTCCACAGGAGGGATCCATATCAGATGCTTGAACCACCTCAACTGCCTCCTTTCAATGTTAAGGAGCAGCGGTTCTACTCCGAGCACCTTGTGGATGTTCCAGCTCCTTACCCGAACTCAAAGGGTGAGCCCAGACACCCTGCAAAAGAAGCCTTTACTCTGCCTTTGTTGCTACTATCCATGATCTTAATCTTTTAGGTACTACCCAAACCTTGTAGGTGAGGGTTAGAATGATGATCGCTAGGTACATCTAGACCTTCACCTTCATGCTTTGCTCTCTCTTGATCAAGACAGTTCAGTATTACTGCTGACTACTGACACTGCACTGATCTGCCAGTTGATAATAATAACAGTTTTAAGAGATTTAAAAGAGGATACAGAATTTGCCTGCCTGAGGATTTCCACAGCTGGCTGGGTCCTTCCAAACATCCAAAATAGTTAATGAACAGCCAAGTGTCTTCACTTTCAAGAGTTAGTCAATTGCACTTCCATAATTAAGGCTACAGGACTAAATAGTCATATATATATAATTTCTGTGCACTTTTGCAGTGTCTGAGTAACTGGAGAGCTTCCACCTGCCAGACAATTCAATTTAATTTTATTTATATAGCGCCAGATCACAACAGAAGTTATCTCAGGGCACTTTTCATATAAACAGGCCTAGACTGTACTTTATATTATTATAGACCCAACAGTTCCCACCATGAGCAAGCACTAGGCAACAGTGGCAAGGCAAAAACTCACTTTTCAGGGCTTTTCTCCTTTTAATGCACTCCCCCTCAGCTTCACCTGACTGAATGATGGATTGATGAGTACGTGTATGCGACCAATAGTGTGTGATGACAGACAGAGGTCATACCATAACGTAAAAGCAGGCGGGGGGCTGACGGTCTGCACTCCTGAGTTACTGTAGCTGCCCCAAGTTGTTTTCACTTTTGTTTACCCTTTTCATTTGCCATTTGTAACACTGGTCTGACACTCCAGGCCAATCATCTGCCGTTCCCTTCCTACTGCAAACTGTCCCACTGTGTGCTGGAGGTCACAGGTCGATGAAGCCATAGGAATGACATCATCTGCAATCCTGAGGTCACCAAACTAGACAATCTCCATTCCTTAGCTGTGTCTAGAGATTCTGTCCATGGAAATCCCAAACTGAATTGGAGACAACCGACAGCCTTGGTGGAGCCCCACACCAACTGAGAAAATGCTTGACCAATTGTAAGTAGTGATTATTCATGTTCTTTTTGAATAATGTAGCTGTCGCTTGCTAGAACATCAAGCTGCTATCTGTGTGGCACTGGCTTGAAAATGAAAAAGATGATTACAGATTGATACTGTAACAGCAGCTCTGTGTGTTGGTACACACTCCAGCTCTCCACTCGCTCTCGGTTGTCCTGTCTTCTCTCTCTGGGTCAATGGGCCTCCAGCTGCTCCAGCAGTCCCTCTGTTGGTGTTCTGCATGTGTTCAGGGTTTCAGTTTGTGTGCATGTGTGTGTGTGTGTATGTACTGTATCGTGGGGGAATGGATGGTATGCTTCAGCTGATGTGAAACAGCTCAGCAACTTGCATCAGTCTCTTGTCAGCAGTAACAACACACTCTCCTTCTTCTCAAATGATTCTGGCCCAGGCCTGGAACAGAGGCAAGAACCTCTAAAATGTGTTTTAAAGCACTGTCAGGTGTTCTTGGCCCAAGCACATCACTTGATCTGAAATTTCAACTGTGGCTACTATCACCATAGTCTCTGCTCAGCCTGGCACTGTTGCTGGGGGTTTGGGGAGTTCATGCACATGTACTCCTTCTCAGTCACACTTCAGAGAATTTGGATGCTGTCATCTACACTTGCACAAATAAATGTGTACATGCACTCTCTCTTTACGAGACTTGTAAATAGTACACAGTCTAAAATGTGACTAGGATTGCAGATAGAAAAGTGTTAAGTTTTTAAAGATGTTTTTTGGGGTATTTTTGCCATTATTAGAATAGTGACAACTGAAGATAGACAGGAAAGGTGGGAGAGAGAGGGGATGACATGCAGCAAAGGGCCTGGGCTGGAGCTGAACCCGGGCCGCTGTGGTAAGGATTCACTCAACCTTAGTATCACAGTCATGGCCAAATTGCGCACTGTTGTGTCATACAAACAAAAGTAGTCATGGTAAAGTAGCTGAGATAAAATTGTTGCTTTTCTAGAGAGTTGAGGCTGAAGTATAGGATCCTAATGCATTATGAAGCCACAATGATGCGTGTGAAGACACTGCCAGTGTGTGGGCCAACATATAAAACAATGGGTGCAGATGTGTTGTTGCATATCATACGGTGTGTGTTGCCCTTAAGAGAGGAAACGGGGCTTGAGACCTCAGTATTTTTAAAGCCCTTGCTAAAGCCCTGGGCCTGGGAAGGTAGAAAATAAATTTGTCTTTCTTTTGAGACCCAAAACCCCAAGCAAATTTCTTTCTGTTGGGTTGGCAAAAATCAATAACTAGTATGTTTTAATGTCTCCAAGGCATTAAAAGCTACATTTAGCTTCTTTGGCTGAGAAAGCTGCAGAAACAACAGCATCTTGTATTCAGTATCATCATCAGCCCCTTCATCAGTTTGCAGTCGTTTTGTTGTGATCATTCCATTTTCTGGCTTACTTTATTATCTTTAATATCAGCTCTTTAATCTGTTGTACTTATTAAATATATTGCATTTTCGGATCAATCTGAATGATTTCCTCTCTGTAAATTCATCATTCTCTCTTGCTCTGAAAATCAGTCTGTTTCTAAAAGACCATTTCATTAACTTCATCCATTTAGTTCAAAATTGAAAATCTAATTGGGAAATTGTTGTGATATCTCTGTGCATATATGTGTGTGCATATGCCCGTGTGTGTGTGAGCGTGCGTGTATGTCCAGTGAATAAAAGAAAGCTTTTAATTGCATTGTTCTTTGATCAAGGCATGTTTATTAGTGGGTGAAAGTCACATTAACCTTTCCATCGGCCCTGACATTTCCTCTCCTCCTAAATGGAGAATTAAAGACCATTGGAAAGTCATTAGTGAAATTTACTGCTTCTGTTGGCTGGTCAGCTATTAGAGAGGCTGCAGGACAGAACACTGTTCACAATCTTCTGCCAAGTCACTTTTTATTGTTTAAAGGAGAAGTACATGACGAAAAGCTCTTCCTTCCAGAAGAACATTTATTTCTGTCAGGTAGAAATTTAACATAGGTGAGAGTTACAGTTTTAATTACAGTTTAAATTACAATTAAAACATGTATGTGCATATTCTGGTCAGCTGTTGGAGAGCCAGCAGCATATAGATGCCTTCAGGCTGGGGGGGGTCATGAAACATGGTACGTTTGGGGCCTCTTGGACAATGTATTTGTTTTGAAAACTCCCCTCAAAAAGGCCATTGACTTCTAAAAATAATTAGAGCTGCAAGCAGCAATGAACGGGCCCTCGCACATCTGCATCACATCACCCTCGCATGTCGGGTTGTGCAGCATCCGCTGCTTCATGACCAGACACCGGGCACGGAGAGGTTAACCGGAAGAAAGGGGAAGATTCCCAGCATCAAAAGCTGCTTGGGCCGTGAGGGCCGGTGACAGGGTCGGCAAACACAGTCAAACTCTGTCCTCTCAAGGCTCTGTAGCAGAGGAGTCTATCTATTAGTAAACCAATACTGCTGTCTGGTGGAAGAATAAAATAGCTGCAGGATCATTCACCACACATAACACATATGAAAGTTCAATGCCACATCACGGGCACGCCGTTCAATGAAAACACAAGCTTTTAGCAACTTTTCATGACAAAGGCCTTTAGATTAAACAGCCCAAATTTGAAGAGGATCTGATGAATTATCTAGGAGGAGTTAATGAAAGTACGAGGCCTGGAAATGGCAAAAATGTCATTAAAAATTGAAATTGCATTCAAAATAAATGACTTCCTGTGCTTTTTAGGTTATGGCTCCAAGAGGCTTTTTTTTAAGTCAAGACATGAGGCATGAGCCACCCCAATTTCATAAATTTACGTCAATTTTTCACTATTGAGCTGTTTTGCCACACCCATGTCCAGTAACAATGTCAGATGTACATTTGTGCCACTGATGACACATGTGCAAAGTTTGGTGAGTTTTCAAGCATCCCTAGCCCCTCAAAAACAGCTTCATGTTTATGGCGAACAATGCGTTGTCATGGCAACGCCGTTAGATGAAAACTCTCAATCTTGACAGTATAGCATCATCAATGTCTTAAGACCAAATTTGAGGTAGATCTGATTAACCTGCTAGGAGTACTGAAAAGTATAGGGCCTGTAACTCCCTGTTGTCACTAGGTGGCGCTATGACTTTGATTCAATATTCACCCCTACATGTGTTCAGGCCGGGAATCTCATCAAACATGAGGAATATGGAAAAGATCTGATCATTTGGAGCCGAGTTACAACAGTTTCATTTTTCACGATGAAACATCGAAATTCGCCACGCCGCCATGTCCACGCCATTCAGTGTAAACTCACAATTTTCACTGTGAAGCATCATAAAGGTCTTAAAGGGGACATATTATATCCCTTTTCCACAAGTTAACACAGTTCCCTGTGGTCTTAATGAAATGTCTGTGACATGCTTTGGTCTAAATATCACAAGGATCATGCACTACAGAACCCTTCTCACCCTGTCTAAACAGTCCTGTTCAGAACCGCGAGTTTTAGTGTCTGTTCCTTTAAATGATAATGAGCCACTAGGCTTCCCACTCTGACCCCACCCCCCTCTTCCGTGGGGTGGGCCGATGCAAGTACAGCTTCTGCTACCTTGGCAATGCATGAACCCTGGGAGAAACATGGCAGCCGGGGAAAACATAGCAGTGCAACCATATATGTTTGAACCAGAGTCAGACCCTGAGCAAGAAGAGGCTCAAGTTCAAGAATCAAGGCTACAACAGGACATTTCTGGATGGTTAGTTATTAACTTTATGTCACTTCGACATTTGTTTTAGTATGTTTGTACATCGGCTACGGTCATATGGTCTTGCTGGCTGTGGTGGAGTGTGTGTAGTGTGTTTATATACCGGTTCTCCAAAGCTAAATGCAAGTAATGTAAACGTCATTAAGCTATTCCTGTTACACCAGTAAACACCTCATAACTCGTAATAATGTATGTTTACCAGTTATTACAGCGTTTAACCATTATGTACTGAACGTTATTAAATCGTCGCATTTGGTGACCACAATTAAAAAGAAAAACTGGACAGCACTCCAATTTGACTTTTTAATATTGTAAATAGTAACAAAACATTCAAATAAACTACACCTGCAATGTTGTCACTTTTTAAATCTCTTTCCTTGCACACGAGTATTTGTGGAAATTGTGCAACAATGCCTACAGAGCCCGGAATGTCTGCTGCAGAGAGATACCACAGGTAGTATGAATGCTTGGTGGATGAAATTGTAATTATGCAGTCATTATAATTTCTACAATCCAATGTCACTTACCCTTTCAAATTTGCTAGGTTACAAGAAGATTACAGCAGCTTCAGAACCAACCATCTATGGAATATTATATTCTAAAAGGCGTACTTGAAAACAGGGGTTTGTATCTGTAACCGTAGTTTTGCAAACTTGTACATTTATGTTTGTATCTGTAAGCTTAATTCTGCAAACTTGTGCATTGAAGTTTGTATCCGTAACCGTAGTTTTGCAAACTTGTACAGTGACGTTCGTATCTGTAAGCTTAGTTTTGCAAACTTGTACAGTGACGTTTGTATCCGTAAGCTTAGTTTTGCAGACTTGTACATTTTGTTTTCTGTCTGCAAACTCCGTTTTGCGAGTCTGCGCATTCAGACACAGGCTTGCAAACTCATTTTCACAGTTGCGGCGGCAAAAGTACTTACGCGCGTGTGCTCGCACAAGCTTACGGATTTTTGATACATTTACTACGTGGTATGTTTTGTAAACAGGGTTTCGCAAAAGAATCAGACTATCCGCAAGGGAGGGAGGGCGGGATCTCCAGCTTCTGACCAATCAGTGTCTTTGGAATCGCTACGCACAACACAGTTGGCTAGTCAACACTGTCAGTCAACCATCATGCTCAGTCAACATAGAGCCTGTAAAGAGATCCAACCCCTGAACACAGTTATATTTTAAAGATTTATTCTCTGTAGCCCCTGATTTAAGCTACATTGACTTTTATTGAAGTTTTTCTTGTGTTTTAATATTTTTCATTTACGTTTTCATATTCCATTTGATTATTTAATTTATTGTATTCTTTTTCACACATTAGAATCTTAATTTGTACAAAGATGTTCATTTCATGTCCACAAGCTGGTTGTCTGTATGTTCAATAAAAAAAAAAAGAGATCCAACCCTGAAAGATGGACTCCACCAGGCGTAAGTACTTTTGCCGCCGCAACTGTGAAAATGAGTTTGCAAGCCTGTGTCTGAATGCGCAGACTCGCAAAACGGAGTTTGCAGACAGAAAACAAAATGTACAAGTCTGCAAAACTAAGCTTATAGATACAAACGTCACTGTACAAGTTTGCAAAACTAAGCTTACAGATACAAACTTCACTGTACAAGTTTGCAAAACTATGGTTACAGATACAAACTTCAATGCACAAGTTTGCAAAACTACGGTTACAGATACAAACCCCTGTTTTCAAGTACGCCTTTTAGAATGATATAATATTCCATAACCATCATGCATGGTGGATCATCCTGGCCTCGAACCTGTGTTTGAATTTGTTCTCCCTACAGTATGCATTCAACATCTACAGAGCAGACTATGAGCCTTTGCATCTAAGGGGAATAGAGCAGTAAGTTTTTTTTGTGCATATAAATTGTCAGTTATTATTGTAACACAAATATGAGTAAGGGAGAATATAAAATAAATTAGTTTTCCCTCTATCTTACTGTTAATCTTTCATGTTTTTCACTTGTTAACATGTTAGTAACATGTTGTAACATGGTCTTACATATCAAACAATGAAAGCACACAAAACGGTTTATATAGACTTTTAATAACTTATTTTCAGAAAGACTGCTATAGCAAATACCACACACCTGGTACAGCAGTCCTGATTGTTTAACAATAGGGGGAAAAATGATAAAGTATTATTTAAAAAAAACAAACAAGAAAATGTGTCATCAGTTGGGTTTCACAGAAGCCATACTAGAAAAAAAAAGATGGACACACTATAAATGGCTGTCACCAATTACTGTTGACTAAATATCATGTACACTTTGCTCAGCCGTTACAGATACTTGGCCTACAGAAGCTTTGTAAGCTGGTGTTGGGGCTTTCTGGGCCGGAGAATCCGGGTGGTACTGCGGACAGAGTTCCCTGACGCTCAAGGAAGGTACGTGGGTTTCAGACCTGTCCTTGATTGAACCTCGACACGTAGCTGGCTATCACTTCCTGCTTTTCTGGCCTGTCAAACTGGGCAGAGAGATTCTCAGGGATGAGGATCTTCAGCACCTCATCCACATATAGGGCAGGGTCCTGGAAAACCTTCTCAAAGATGAGGTCCAACAGGTCATCCACGTAATCTGCAATACAAGAAAGAAAAAGATTATGTATACTTTGTGAAATTTTCAAATAACCCAATAGCCCTGTTGCAGTGTTGCACATTTTCTTTCACTTGATTTTTATTATGTATATTATTTTCATTATTTGGTTTATTTATTATGAAGGTCATCTAAAGACAACTGTTACTTTGTTATTTATTTTTCACTTGTTGTGTAATGGCTATTTGCACATTTTTTTACTTTGTGTGATTTTAAATAAAAGCTTGTAAAACTTACGGAAGGTTGGTTCTGCTTTCACTGGCTTTGCTGTACATTCTCCCTTCTTGGATTTTGGGAAATTGACTCTAAATTGCGGCTGACCAGCTGATGATGTTGCTTGGTGACGCATAGCATTTTCGTTGAAGTGCAGGGCTGCAAGGTAGAGTCTTGGGAGGAAAAATAATACTTGATGGATGGAGAACACACACACACACACACACACACACACACACACACAAACACGTTTCCTTAGATATTGAGACAATGATGGTTTATTTACCTGCATAACATTCCAAGAAAAGGAAAGACGACATTCTTGGGTGCAAAATGCAGAATGACGCTGTGAAAAGCCTCCAGCGCTGAGGTCTGGTAGTGAGGGCTCAGCTTTTGCACGTCTTTCAGAACCCTCATGTTGGTCAACACCTTCTATAATCTGTAGAAGGGTGGTGTTCCTGTAAAAAAAGAAAAATGTTTTACCATAAATTCTAAGTGTTTAAAATAGCTTACATGTGTGTAAGAGATAGTGGAAAATATTTTTCAGTGTTTAAATTTATATATATATATATATATATATATATATATATATATATATATATATACACATATATGTATATATACACATTTCAAGTGCAAATTAAGTGACCCCACCTGCTGTCAACCATTTGCTCTTGTCCCTTGAAGTGAGTTGTAGATGCAAACACTGGGGGAAAACAGGGTCTTCGTGGGTGTGGATGTCTTGGACATGATTAAGGATGGATGTCCACTTTGCCACTCTCTCTGGCCCTGATGTAGAAGAAGCTGCTGTCCAGTAGATGTGGTTTTTTATACTGCGAAGCCACTTCTAACGTTTATCTCACTCCTTGTTCTTAGATATCTTCACCAGTTTCTTGGACAGTCCTAATAATATGAAAACTGTATTTCATTTGTGCACAGATATGCATTATATATTGACTGCAAAATTATAGGAATAATACATGACTTTGCTGTATTGCTAAATGTATAAATTCAGTTCCAAATTGGCATTGATTAAATGTTTCTGTTTTGATTATAAAATAAGGAAAACATGGAACACATCAATAATTATGATAATGGTGAAAAGTACTGTGTGGACAAAGCCTCCAACAAACAACTGTATTACACTGACGTCATCAACCAATATAGACTTTTCACATGTGAAAAGGGGCTTTTCCCTCCCTTACAAACAAACAGGAAATAATACCTTTTTCCATGTGCCAGACATCGTAGTACTGCGTGATGTTGAGCTCCCTCAGGAATTTCTGGATTTGCCGGTGACGATCTGTGACAATACTATCCAGTAGTAACACCACGAGAGAGTAAGGCTCCTCTTCAGGCCCTCTTTCTCCATGTGGTAGCTTCCACCTACTTCATTGCTCTGATTATAAAAGAAAAATAAAAAAGCATGGTTAACCATGTCAGGTTTTTTATTTTAACAATTACTAAGCATAGCCTAGTTTAAGTGATTACATATATCTTTTCACTCACCTGAACCAGCTGTAGATAAATAACAGTGTTGCTCCTCATGTCCATCATTGTATAACTGCCAAACTTGGCAGAATGTCCTTTAAAAATAAATATATTACTTTTACATGTATTACATTTCATGTCATTTTATGATGTATTTATTTCCTATTAATAACCCCTTCACTAAACAAAAACCTTATTATAAAACGTAACAGACTGTCGGAAAACGACTGCGGTCAAGCCAGCCTTCATTCGCGTCTGTATGGTCAAACTAGCCGCCCCTGTATTTCGAGTGCGCAATTCATCTAGCGTTTATGGTAATCGCAATGAAACGAGCGGGGGGAGCTGTTGGAAGTGACTTGTTGAACACATTCTCACAAGATTGGGACAGATCTTACAGAAATACTTTAAAGTTAATTATTCCCGGTAATGAACTGAATGAACATTTAATTAGTAGGAAGTGTCGTATACAGCAGAATTTACTCGGACACTTTAAAGCTAACATAAATCCCACCAATGAATACTTATAATAATAGTTTTTGAGTAATCCAATGTCAAAGTCCCTTCCAGGCAATATGCTACAACAGTTAAACAGTTTTAAATTTGAAAAGTAAAATTATCTCCTTGAGATATAATTGAGAAGCTGGTATTCCCTGCCTTAATTCCACTCAGCCCTGCCTATCCAGCCACCATTGCCCTCAACTCATCTTGCCAGCCATCCCCACTGTCTAGCCCTCTTGCTCCTGCTCTACCTGCTCCACCAGCCTCCAGCTTTCTTGCTACTAACAAAGACCAGTACTAAGCTCATGGACTACTTATGGAAGAAGTAGGTTTTATCCCACATCAAATTTAGACAAAAATAATTATTTTTTCTCTGGGAGGGACTTTGACATTTGATTTGATTACTTAAAAACTACACAGTAAAAGTGTGTCATAGTATTTGTGCAAGTAGTCTAAGAAGTACTAAGTCTAAGAATACCAGGCTCATAGACTACTTATGGAAGAAATTGTTTTTATTCCACATCAAAGTTAGGCACAAATACTCGTTCTTGTTGCCTGGAAGGGACTTTGACATTGGATTACTCAAAAACTACACAGTAAAAGTGTGTCATAGTATTTGTGCAAGTAGTCTAAGAAGTACTGAGTCCAAAATTATCATGAACTACTTATGCATTGTAACTATAATAGACTCCCATACATTTTTCAATGAACACGCATTCTGTTCCTCAATCGGAAATAATGGAAATGAAACCCAACGCCATCCTTTACTTTGAAATCCGGAAGTATTCATTGGTGGGATTTATGTTAGTAAATTCTGCTGTATACAACACTTCCTACTAATTAATCAGTTCATTACCAGGAATAATTAACTTTAAAGTATTTCTGTAAGATCTGTCCCAATCTTGTGAGAATGTGTTCGACAAGTCACTTCCAACAGCTCCCCCCGCTCGTTTCATTGCGATTACCATAAATGCTAAATGAATTGCGCACTCGAAATACAGGGGCGGCTAGTTTGACCATACAGACGCGAATGACGGCTGGCTTGACCGCAGTGGAAAACGTACCTGGTGAGTCGGTCCTCAAGTCACCACCTAGGA
Organism: Macquaria ambigua; assembly: GCA_008360985.2. Taxonomy (NCBI): domain Eukaryota; kingdom Metazoa; phylum Chordata; class Actinopteri; order Centrarchiformes; family Percichthyidae; genus Macquaria; species Macquaria ambigua. Next base: position 136,961 of record VMKM01000607.1, on the reverse strand, counting down.
TGACATTCTGTTGTTGACTAAGCTGCTCCAACATGCCATCCTGCGCTGTCTTCCACCTGTGCACGATTGGAGGCTCTATGTACATCCGGACATGCCTTCTAAAGGTGTTATACTGAAACATCTTCAACTGCATTGCCCTGAACATTCAACTAACAATCTAATAGCATTAATGTTATTGTAGATCTTGCAGCAAGAACGTACCGCCAAGAACATTCTAGAAAATTACATCTAATATTTACCTCAGCTGTTAGCGTTAGCAACTGCTAAATGGCCAAAGAAACACATAGCATAATTATATTATAATACTTACATTTCCCTCTTCTGCAATTTGGCGGACACTTTGCATTGATCTCTCTTTCAAGAAAAGTTTAGTTGCCAGTCCTGTGTTGTACTGACCCAGGTTCGAAAAGCAGTCCAACACAAAATGGTTAGCACACACGTAGAGGTTTTTACTGACTGTAGCTGGGGCTTTTCCATCAAACTCTATCCATACAGCTCTTCTGTCCTCCGAGGCTGGGGGCCGATGCAGCAACTTGTGTTGGTTTATGCAGCCAACAACAGAGCAGTTGCTGGATTTACCTCTTTGCTTTGACATAACGCTCAAGGCACTCCAGATACCCAAATGTAAGTGCAAAAACACTGAAAAAGTGGGTTTTTCATGATATGTCCCCTTTAAGGCTTTACTGGCCAATTTTGAGGTTGTTCTGCTCAACCCACTCGGAGTTGCATGTCAGACTATAAAACGTGTCATTTCCTGCTGTCACTGGGTGGCGCTATGACTGTGGCTGAAAATTAGCATATAGATGCCTTCATGGTGGGGGGGGGGTTATGAAACATGGTAAGTTTAGGGCCTCTTGGACAATATACAGTCCAGTTATAAACCACTTCCTGTTTGACGGTGAAACATGTAAACACTAAGGTCTTGAGATGGCACTGGCCAAATTTGAAGTTGATCCGATAAAATCTCTAGGACTAGTTCGTCAAGGTACGGAGCCCTCAAATGGCATAAATTACACAAGTTTATTATTAGGCTAAATTTATACATTTTCACCACTTCTGACGCATGTGCAAAGTTTCATGACTTTTTCAGCATGTTTAGCCCCTCAAAAGTTAGTTGTGCTGCTATAGGCCTAGACTGCCGGGAGACTTCCTAGGATGCACTGAGCTCCTCTCTCCTCCTCTCCCTCTCCATCTGTTCGCACTCATATCCCATCAATGCTTGTTACTAACTCAACTTCTTCCCGTAGTTGTGTGCTTTCTCTCCTCTCTCTCTCTCCTTCTGTTGCTTTCTGCAGGTGTTTCTGCCTCCAGAGCTGTAGAGTCTGGATCTATGGTTGCAGGCCACCTGCTGCCCCCGTGTTCCTGCTCTACACCCACTGCTGCTATTACTGTTATTGCTCTTATTATTAGTATTACTATTATTATATTGCTATTAGTATTATTTCTATTAATATTAACATCAATACCATTACCACAACTATTACTTTACATCTCTATGTGGAACTGTGTTGTACTACTGTATGTTCTCTTTCCTCCTGCTCTCTCTCTCCCGCTCCCCCCCTCCCCTTTCAACCCAACCGGTCGAGGCAGATGACCGCCCACCCAGAGCCTGGTTCTGCTCGAGGTTTCTGCCTGTTAAAAGGGAGTTTTTCCTTGCCACTGTCGCCTAGTGCTTGCTCATGGTGGGAACTGTTGGGTCTCTGTAAATATAAAGTGTCGGTTTAGACCTGCTCTATACGAAAAAGTGCCCTGAGATAACTTTGTTATGATATGGCGCTACATAAATAAAACTGAATTGAAATTGAAAAGTGCGATATATTTGGACAAAGAATAATAATAATAACAATTCCTTCAGTTACAATAGGGTCCTCGCACAACTTTGTGATCGGGCCCTAATAATAATAATAATTTTTGCAAATTCAATAGGGTCCTTGCACTGGTCAGTGCTCGGGCCCTAATAATAATAATAACTTACAAATTCAATAGGTCCTTGCACCGAATTTTGGTGCTCGGGCCCTAATAATAATAATTCCTTCAGTTTCAATAGGGTTCTCGCATGACTTCGTGCTGGGGCCCTAATAATCCTTCCAAAAACAATAGGTTCCTTGCACTTACAGTGCCAGGGACCGTTATTCACTTCAATGGATGTCAAAACATCTTTGAGATAAAGACCCCACGATTCCAGTCAGTCTTGTTATATGTGTTATGTTGTAGGTGAAGAACTAATTTTACCATTTGAAGTAGGCCTTTACCAAAAATTATAGAACAATTGCATTAGGCCTACTGAATCCTTTTATACTTATAATTTGAAAGGATTACTATTATAGTATCGAAAACAGCTGCAAATGTATGTTAATGTAACTGGAAAATGACAGCCTCAACGACAACAGGATACACAAGATGGTAGTTTCTTACAACATTGTGCACGTGTGTTTCTGACTTAGGCTACCTTCTGGGACACATTTCAGACTAAAAACCAGTTAATTGGGGATGGCTTGTCCACCTGGGGACAAAAGTCATGTCCCCAATTGTGAAAAGCTTATTTTTGGGTTCATGGTTAAGGGTAGGTTTAGGGTAAGGTTAGAGTTAGGGTAAATCTCCAGGAAATTAATGTAAGTCTAGGTAATGTCCCCAAAAGTGACCTAAGTCAACGTGTGTGTGTGTGTGTGTGTGTGTGGAGGTGTTCTGGGAGCGGACGGGGAGAAGGAGGTGCTCCTGGCGTCAGCGGGAGGAGCGGCAGCAAGAGGAGGAAGAGACGGTCACACGACCACCGCTATTCACTGCCCGGCTATTGTGCGAAAATGTCCACGATTCAAACACTGAGAGCTTTTGTTAACCAGCGACTGACTGCGGCTGTGGAAGAGATCTTCGGCCTGCTGGAAACGACCATATCAAACTACGAAGAAGAGATTGATCGCCAGCGTAGACTACTGGAGGATGGTGTCAAGCCTGACATCCACATAAACAAAGCAGGTCCGTGAATGGTTTATTATCTGGTTTCATGAGAGTGACAGATTCAACCCTTTTACATTGCTCTACGCGGATCTAGCTTAAAAATAGCTAACTGAATAGCAGAAACAACGTCAGTCTGTCAGCAAAAGGATGTTAGCCTCCCGCAGCTTCGTTAAATTAAACCAGATTAAAGCCGGAAGTTGATCGATGTAGACCTTCATAATAAAAGCGCAAAGTAAGACGTTCAAATAATGCAAAAAAAATGACTTAATTATATTGATAGATTAATGTGTAAAAAGGTACTTGTCAAATAGAACAGTTGGACCCTAGTTAAGCTAAAACAATTAACTGGCAACTATTTTTACACGCAATTAATGTGTAAGTACTATTTTTAAGGAAAAAATGCCTATGATATGTATGATAGTTGCTCATAAAGCTATATTAGCTGTTTGTCGTATTTCAGTTTTACCTCCAGATGTCCGAAAACTGATTGTCAGAAAAGAAGAGCAGCAAGAGTGGAGCCTCAGTGTGGACCAGGAGGACCCAGAGCCCCCACACATTAAAGAGGAACAGGAGGAACTCTGGAGCAGTCAGGAGGGAGAGCAGCTTCGAGGACAGGAGGAGGATGATACCACGAGGTTCCCATTCACTGCTGTCTCTGTGAAGAGTGAAGATGAGGAGAAAGCCCCACAGCTTCATCAAAGGCACACTCAGGAGAGCAGAGAGGCAGAGCCTCCAGCCTGCAGCTCAGCTGAACAGATGGAAACAGAAACTGACAGCAGTCATCAGCTGCTATCTTTATACTGTTGTGAATCAGAGACTGAGGATAGTAATGATGATTGGAGGGAGACAAGAGAACAAGAGTCAGGTTCAGACACACTGAAAAATGAAAGCACTGTGAATCATAATAAATCCCACACCCGTGAGAGGCCATTCAGTTGCACAGTTTGTGATAAAAGATTTGGCTGCAAAGGAAATCTGCACGCCCACATGAGAAGCCATACAGGGGAAAAGCCTTTCACCTGCACCGTTTGTGACAAAAGTTTTAGTGCAAAGGTCAATCTAAAGACACATATGAGAAGTCATACTGGGGAGAAACCATTCAGCTGCTCAATGTGTAACAAAAGTTTTAGTCAGAAGAAGACATTAGTTATACACTTGAGAAGTCATACAGGGGAGAGACCATTTAGTTGCTCATTCTGTGGAAAACGTTTTAGTGAAAAGGGAACTTTGAAGAGACACACTAGAGTTCATACAGGAGAGAAACCATACAGTTGCAGTGTTTGTGGACGGAATTTTAGTTTGCTGTCACATGTTAAAAGCCATAAGTGTGCTTGTGCGAGCAGCAACAAGTGAAGCAGCCTGGTTTGTGTTTTCAAAATGATAATTGGGTTAAGCTGCGTTCAGACCACAAATGGCACTGTGTTTAAAAAACAAACAAACATGCGGCTGCGTTATGGGTGTGTTGCATCAGCTACTGGTGAGACAATGTACTATGCAGGAAGTCTTTGAGTTTGAAGGCTTATCAGATGCCAAAACACTGCACAGTGTTTTAGAATACTATAAGATAAGATTTTACAACTCTGGAAATGATCATGGTGGCAATCATTTTATGCTCCATCTCAACAATCATAAAGTAAACATTAGAATTATAGCATTAATTTTACAAATGAATCTACCAGAAACATGCACTTACAGGTATTTGACTGGCCAACACAGTGCGTTGCTGTATGACGTTGCATTACATTGGGGCAAAAGTTGAGCTAGTCAAGACTCCCTGCAGCTGTCTGCTTAGAGATGAAAGGGTAGTCTATTCTGTTTGGGATGAACCCATTAATTTTCACCACTGCAGGTATTGCATTGCCAGCTAAGAATGTGTGCGGGGTTTCTATCACGGAGCAAACAACAACAAAATATAATAAATGTAATGTATATTGTTGCTCTCGTATGTGCACATGAAAAGTGGCAGAAGTGGTTATTGAAGAAATCCTGCCTACATTCTCACCTCTGCACACCTGGCCAATCACTGTATAGAGTGGTTGTGATTGTTGGATTGTTAGTTTGGTAAAGTAACAAAAATAACTGGTCGCAGCCCCTCTTATCCTGACGTCCGACCAGCATTTGGTTTGAAGTATACGTATATGTGCAGGCATTCTCTTTGCAAAGGAAAGTGTGCCCCATTGTCTGCTTTGCTCTGCTTTATAACAAAGACATGTTGCCATAGTAGTGGTATAACCATATAGAGACAGTTCTATTCAGAACTAGCCTCTACAGTAAATTAACACATGCTCAACAACATTGTTGTTCCCTGTAAACAACTACTCATATCGACACAACAAACAATTCAATCAAATGAAGTAGAACTAGAGTTACAACTTCGATCGCTAATTACTCTTTAACACTGCGTCAACTGGCAATAAATTATCATTGACCTACAATGCAGCGTGCTTACAGATGGAAAACACATTCTACGATATTTTTATGTTCAACATACATCATGGTGATGGCGGCGTGTGCAGATACGGCAGCCAGTAGCTCCTTCAAACGTCACTACATTTTTGTTTTAATTTGTTATTTTTTTCACCTTCATTGCTGAAGCATGTATTACCTATGAAAGAAATACACTCATCATCAAAGGAAGCGCAGGGATTGGATTAAGTGCAGCGGCCCCTGTAATGATCACTGTCCACGGCATCTTGCCCACCCAGCCAGATTGCCGCCGGACCAAGCGCTGCCGCGGGCGGTGCGACCGCCCCAGGAAGAGGGGGAACAGAGCCGGAAAAAGAGCTAAGCTAACCCAGCTTAGACCTAAGGCTGCTCCACTAACCAGCCTACTCCTGGCTAATGTCGCAGGAAAATGGAATGAACGAAATGGGACTCAGGAATTATTCCTTTCTGGGTGTATAGTATGTGTATGTAAACAGCTGTATATATTGTTTTATTTTTTTGTTTGACATCAGAGCAAGTCGGGATCAAGTCGGACAGAAATCTAACTGGCATGCATTGTGCGGTGCTTACCAGTGATCAATTCTGCGCAAGCCTGGCTCATCTTGAATGAGCCCACAGATGATGCATTTAAAGAACACTGGCTACAGTGGCACTTCATTCGATCCTGGTCACAGTTGCTTATTTGGCGAATACGCTGTGTCCCAATCCAGCCCCTGAAGTACACATTTGTTCACCAAATTTGGAATAACAGTCCAATAACAAACATAAATATGTTTCTCTCTCTTTTTGCTTTTGATACCAAAACATTACAGTAACAATGAACAGCATATGCCTTAGGTTTTTGGGTAGACTACGAAGAACCCTCTTGGGGTGAAAGGGATTATTCTCCCCTTATTGTTTCATTTCAGCAATAAATCAGTGTTAAAAGTTGAGTGTGAAGGTTCATTCTTGACTTTGGAAATAGCAGTTTGACAAAATAATTTTAACTCATGGATCCATTTACTAGCATTTAAAGGATCATCAGCGAATGGAGTTTGCTCAGCTGTCTAACCAAGCAAACTCCATCCACAGAAGATGTGAGGTACGGTTGAAAGCTCCAGAAAAAGCTAGGAAGAGGACACTGATTTAAGATTACTTTGACAGAGTTACTATGTATCATGACATTGACATATTTGAAATGTTTACTTTTTACTTCTAGATGAATGAAAATGTTCACAAGATGAACGTCACTTGGTGATGCTACTGGATAAGGTGCAATGATTTAGTAGAAACAGCATTGGAATTCATTCTTGATTATGTTTTAACCTGGAAAGCATCTGAAAGGGGTTGATAAGTGAATGGTATTATAAACTATTACTGCATAATGTAATAACATGTAGTAGGACTTCATTGGAGTCCTTGGAATATTTACTGAAATAGAAAGTACTTTTATTCATCATGTTATTACAGTGTAAGTACATTTGTATGTAATGAAGTGTTGTGTAGTAGGTACTTTTGTCATTCACTTATTTTAATTTTGTTTTGTTTGTTTTTTTAAGCCTTAAAGGGTTGGTTTACCCAAATTGCAAAAGTTACACTTAAGCTACTCTAGAACTACTCTATCTAGCCAGTTACTTAATATATCTCATAGGAACTATTTCTTTAGTACGATTTATAAGGAAGAATTTCTTAAGGAACATTGCTCTGGTTAATCCACAGAGATGTTGCTGCAGATTTTTTGTAAATGTTATTCTTCAATGCTGCGACTGCCACAAACTAAATTTGATTCACCTCCATTGCATTGCGTTGGAGTTAGAAATGTCAGACTGATATTCCAAAACCTGGACAAATAAAACCAAAACTATTTGAGGGTGACTGTATTTTTGAGGTTGATTATGGATTAGGGATGTGATTTTTCCGGATTAATCCGGAATTCCGGATTTTCCGACCTGAAAATGTGACCCACGTGAATCATGCAGACCCATAAAAAAATTAAAGGGGGGGAGGGGTTGAGTCGTCTTGACAAGAAGACGCCCCGACGCTGTTTCGGAACGTGTTATTCAGGTATGTCAGGATCAGTGTTGCCAACTCTCATGCTGAGACACGCTTTCACGTTCAGTCTCTCGCTCTCACGCTGCCCAAACAATTCTCACGCCAAAACACTGCGACAGCAAAAGCGATGAACAGGTGAGCGTACGTACCGTTGGTTACGTACTGTAATTGTGCGCTGGATCTCACAAGGCGTTCAAGCAAGCTAGTGAGTGACTGAGTGTGTGTTCATATTTGGCTGAGTGAGTGAAAGCTAGCTAGTGTTTGCTTATCTGCTAAGTTAATAAGCTAGTTAACGTAGCCAGCTGTCAAAGTTAGTGCTAGTCTAGACACATGCAGCACTTGGCTGTATGAATGGTTGCTTTTCAAGTAACGTTAATCCTTATGATTACTGTGATTACTCTGATTACTGTGAATAACCACATGTAGATAATAGATTGATTAAAGAGTTTACATGGTTCGTAATAACGTGATTTCCCCAATAATCCTGGGTTTACATCGGTTAATTGGATACTCGATTAGCTATTTTGTAAGGGTGGCAGTGAGGACAGTAATGTTAGCTGTCTTCCCGCTTCGGCTCCAGTTGTCTGCCTTGCGCAAATAGTCACACAAATAATGTTAGTCAGACAATGTAAACATACACATTATTTTGATATTGATAACTTTATGTACTTACAGCACTATAAATAGTTATCCTGCATTTCTATGTGAGACCAAATGAAGGGAATTGACAGAGAGAATTTCTTTTTGGTAACATTTCTTACATTATTACATACATTTGGTTATTAAAGATTTGGGACAAAGATATGTAGTAAGCAGGACATTTTACGGTTTGTCACGTAGTCAACTTGCTACTTCTAAGCAACTTAAAAATGGTTTCCTTGAATTCACCTTTTGAGCAGACTTGTTTTGTTTTCTGAATTTCGCATCTGCTTTCAGAGAATGCCACAGAAAGCTCGGAACTTGGACTAATGACGGCAGGATTTCTAAAATCCTAGCTGTGTATAGATAGCAATCTGCTGTTGCCTGTTGGTTTTTTCGGAACCCCTCTACTGACTCTGATAATGTAAGGACAGGTCGGAATACATATAATTAGTGCATTAACAAAGAGGGATTGTATTGAAGATTGAAGTGAAATAACCTCAGTGTAGAGTACCTAAATTGTTTCCATACACAAATCAAATGAAATGAGAAATTCCCGGACAGCAGGAGTATTTGACATATAATTTGTCCATCTGTGCAGACTTAAATGTTTTTTAGTCAGTTGATGTTTCTGAAAGAAAATAACTACTACAGCTGTGTTCAAATTTATACAGATGCTTCAAAGATACAAACAACAAAATTGGTATTGCTTTCATAGTTCCTGATTTCAACATTAAAATTAGCAAACGAGTCAGTGATGGATTATCGGTGTACACTGGGGAGATGCTGGCAGTTTTGTTAGCATTGCAATGGGTTGAAGATGTAAGACCTTTGAGAGCAGTAATATGCTCAGATTCCAGCTCGTCATTAACCAGCTTGAAGCACAGCTATGCAGACAGCAGACCGGATGTTTTAATAGAGATACAACAAACACTATATAGAATTCAAATGATGGGATTAAATATGACATTTGTTTGGATACCAGCACATATAGGAATCAAAGGAAATGAAATAGCTGACAGGAATGCAAAAGAAGCCACACAAACTAATCACAATGACATCACAGCACCCTTTAGTAAAACGGAAATGAAGACAACAATTATTTAAAGACAACAACAAAAGTTGAAAGAAAGGTGGCAAAAGGAGTGGGAAGAAGAGAGAACAGGCAGGGTGGTTCTACAGAATTCAAGTAGGCATGAGGAGAAACACAGGGAGAGAAGAGAGATGATAATATCCAGGCTACGTTTTGGTCACACGGGTTAAACAGTACACTATTTAAAATAGGAAAACATACAGGAAGGTGTGGCTTTTGTGAGCAACAAGAAACCGTAGAACACGTTATGATTCGCTGTCCAAAATATGAGGCTGAGAGAAGAGAACTGATTCTGAACTTTAAAGAAATAAAGTTAAAATTTGATTTACGGGATATTTTACAAAGAAACTCTAGAGAAAAGTGTTATCTTTTTTGTTTCTATATCTTAGGAAAACAAACAATAGAGAGAATATAACTTTTTTTTCCTTTTTGTCTTATTTTTTTTTATTTTTTTATAACTAGTTGTATAGTTAGATCAAGATCCACACTCCATACCAATTGGTGGTGGTAATGCACCATAACGTTGTTTGCCAACTGCCATAAAACCAAGAAGGAGAAGAAGAAGAAGAAGAAGGTTTCTGCATCCCTCAGGATTATGTGAGCACTGTCAAACAGAGGAATCAGTGGAGCATGTCATTTTTAACTGCCATAAGTACTCTTGAGAATGAGAAACATTAAACAGGGAAATCAGTAAACTTGGAGTGGTAGAACTGAGTCTAAACAATTTATTTACCATCGGATTAGGGAGTTTATTCCATTATTTGAAAGAAACTGGGCTGATCAAAAGAATTTAGTGTTAAGTGAATTTCATTTATTTATTTATTTGGGGATAGATAACTCTGGTCCACACTCCAATATAGTAGGTGGCGGTAAAGCACCTTTACGCTGGTTGCCCCCCGCCATAAAAAAAAAAAAAAAAAAAAAGGAAGAAGAAGAAGGTTTCTGAACATAGACATATATACGTAGACGTCGCATTGGCCTCTGGATCGTACGTCAACGTCACCGCCATACTGGAAAGGGCAACTTGTCTAGAAGGCGGGATTAGAACGGACTGGAAAAAATGGAAAGCCCTGCACTTTTTTAACTGGTCAAAATGTCTTAACCACTTAGGTGTCCATATTCGAATCAAGATCATATTGAGGACTGACTCTTGCAATATTTGGAGTATAATTGCACAATATACATAACATTATATATATTATGCATATATATACACCGATCTGCCATAACATTATGACCACTGGCAGGTGAAGTGAAGAACATTGATTATCTCGTTACAATGGCACCTGTCAGTGGGTGGGATATATTAGGCAGCAAGTGAACATTTTGTCCTCAAAGTTGATGTGTTGGAAGCAGGAAAAATGGGCAAGCATAAGGATGTGAGTGACTTTGACAAGGGCCAAACTGTGATGGCTAGACGACTGGGTCAGAGCATCTCCAAAACTGCAGCTCTTGTGGGGTGTTCCCGGTCTGCAGTGTTCAGTACCTACCAAAAGTGGTCCAAGGAAGGAAAACTGGTGAGCCGGTGACAGGGTCATGGATGGCCAAGGCTCATTGACGCGCGTGGGGAGCGAAGGCTGGCTCGTGTGGTCTGATCCAACAGAAGAGCTACTGTAGCTCAAACTTCTGAAAAAGTTAATGCTGGTTCTGATAGAAAGGTGTCAGAACACACAGTGCATCGCAGTTTGTTGCGTATGGGGCTGCGTAGCCACAGACCGGTCAGGGTGCCTATGCTGACCCCTGTCCACCGCCGAAAGCGCCTACAATTGGCCGCCGAAAGCGCCTACAATGGGCACGTATATATGTCCTGGTCTGATGAATCACGTTTTCTTTTACATCATGTGGATGGCTGGGTGCGTGTGCGTCGCTTACCTGGGGAAGACATGGCACCAGGATGCACTATGGGAAGACGGCAAGCTGGCTGAGGCAGTGTGATGCTTTGGGCAATGTTCTGCTGGGAAACCTTGGGTGGATGTTACTTTGACACGTACCACCTACCATTGTTGCAGACCAAGTACCCCCCTTCATGGAAATGGTATTCCCTAATGGCAGTGGCCTCTTTCAGCAGGATGATGCGCCCTGCCACACTGCAAAAATGGTTCAGGAATGGTTTGAGGAACACGACAACGAGTTCAAGGTGTTGACTTGGCCTCCAAATTCCCCAGTTCTCAATCCAATCGAGCATCTGTGGGATGTGCTGGACAAACAAGTCCGATCCATGGAGGCCCCACTTTGCAACTTACAGGACTTAAAGGATCTGCTGCTAACGTCTTGGTGCCAGATACCACAGCACACCTTCAGAGGTCTAATGGAGTCCATGCCTCGACGGGTCAGAGCTGTTTTGGCGGCAAAAGGGGGACCTACACAATATTAGGCAGGTGGTCATAATGTTATGGCTGATTGGTGTATATTATTATACTTCTTATACTATTATATTACCGGTATACTATTCACTACTCACTATTTTATTAATTTTATTTTATTTTATTATTTACTATATTGTACTACTGTTATACTACTGTTTATACTGCATATACTATTTCAATCTAATATTATTATCATTATATTACTACTAGAATATTATAATTCTCATACTACACCTTATTGTATTTATAGATTATTAATAATAATAATATGCTATACTGCTGTACTATAGTATATAATATATATCTTTATATTGTTGTACTACTACTACATCTCACTTTATACTATTATATTTCATACTGTTTACTATATTTTTACTATTTCTTACCATATCATGTAAATATGTTATACTGTTATACCATGACTATGTCACTTTACTTGAGATGAAACTGTTAGGCTAAGTGCAACGCTGGTTGCATGTACTGTAATTTTGAGTTTAATGACTTGTATAGTTTCTATTGTTAGTCTTTATTTGTATTTTATTCTGTCTGTCTGTACTTATTCTGTCCTTGAGCTGCTGTAACACATTATAACAAATATGTAACAAAATATACAAAGCAGACCCAGAGGGCTTATAGTAAAAACCTCACCTCTATTATTTACAATTTATCCTAATACTATGGATATTTGTTTCCATAAGATAAGATGAAAAAGAAGAAGAAAAAAAATTGTAGTAGCCTAATATTAATAATTATAAATGAAGCAAACGTAAACACATAACACATAAACACTGAGCACATTAACTATGGCACAGGCGTTTTTTCATTTTAGACTTAAACACTGACAGTGACGGACAGGTTTTGATAGAGAGGGGACTGGTACTGGTATTCAATTACTCTGATTATAGCCTAACTACATTCTAAGTAACTGGAGACAAAACATTTTTTTCTACTCCACGTAGATCATAAACCCTTGAACATAAAAAACGAGTCATCGGTTGAGAGATGTAAATTTTACAGTGCTTTTTATCCAGAAAAAACGCAGCTCCTCCGTTTACTTGTATTTGTTTACAGGCCAGTCTTGCCCTTTCCAATATGGCGGACGCGTTGACCTATCGCAGCAACGTTCCGAAGCTGCCAATGCGGCGTATACGTATATATGTCTATGGTTTCTGAAGATGATGATTTATTCTGAAAGATTCGGACCGGAAGTCGCCTTTTTGTTGCTGCCGGCACAACGCGGAAGCTATTGGTTTTTCGTTTTAGCTGCGATCGTAGATAGCATGAAAGAGTCCGTATGACAATCATAAACATGTCTAAAGTGGAAATGTTGAGAGTAGTGATGAATCAGCGTCTGCTGAAGAGATATTTGGATTGTTTGAAAGAACCATAGCCGAGTATGAAGAGGAACATTCTCGTTTAACGCGGGAGAACGAGCAACTTCGCAAACTACTGGACGCTGTTTTAAAGCCTGAAGTTCGGTTACACAGAGCAGGTTAGTAGTATTTAAACGTCGTCAAGCTACACGTTATTTTATGCCTATGCCATTTCTTCGAAGCTAGTGGTTTGGTTCGTGTTAGCTGATGTGTATTGTGAATATTCCAGTAGTTTCAGAATCAGTTTTATTGGACAAGCACATACAAGGAATTTGACTCCGGTTTTTCGCTCAAAGGAGAGGTTGCTGTCAAAAATGACTCAGAGGTTGTGGATGTGTGAGGAGGGAGACAGAGTGGAGTTATCGATGGTGAGGCAGAAGTTGTGAGTGGTTTTGGTGAGGGATTTGGAACCGATGATCATGTCTGATTTGTCACAGTTTAGTTTGAGGAAGTTGGCTTGCATCTATGATCTAATTTAAGTGAGGCAGTTGGTCAGAGTGGATTGAGTTTCAGTGGTGATGGATTTAGTGGAGATATAGAGCTGGACGCCATCAGTGTAGCAGTGGAAATGGAGACCACGACGATGTATGATGTTGCCAAGGGGGAGCAAGTAGAGGATGAACAGGAGAGGACCAAGCACTGAGCCCTGGGGGATGCCTTGGGACAGAGGAGCGGTGGTGGAGGTGCAGTTGTTGATGTTGATGAACTGTTGTCTGTTTGTGAGATATGATTTTAGCCAGGAGAGGGCAGTACCGGTGATGCTGAGGGAGAATTCAATGCGGGAGAGAAGAATGGTGTGGTGTGTGCAGTGAAGTCGAGGAGGATGAGAATGCTGAGGTGACCAGAGTCTGAGGAGAGGAGCAGGTCATTAGTGACTTTGAGGAGGGCTGTTTCTGTGCTGTGCTGCTGACGGAAACCAGATTGAAATGGTTTGAACAGATCATTGGAGATGAGGTGGGCTTTGTTTGAGTTGGGAGGCGACAACACGTTCCAGTATTTTTGACAGAAAGGGGAGATAGGAGATGGGCCGGAAGTTGCTTATGACATCAGGGTTAAGTCCAGGTGTTTTGAGGATGGGGGTGACGGCAGCAAATTTGAGAGTATGGGGGACTGAGCCAGAGCTGAGAGAGGAGTTAATGATTTCTGTGATGAGTGGGGAAATAGCTGGGAGACTGTCCTTAATAAGATTGGATGGGATGGGATCAAGAACACATGTAGAGCCTCGCATTCCAACCATGAGGGTGGAAAGCTCCAGTGGGGACAGAAGGGAGAACTGAGGCTACATCCACACTATTATGTTTTTGTTTTAGAACGCATAACTTTTGCTACGTTTACACCTAGCGTCCACACTACTCTGGCGTTTTATAACCCCTAAAACGGAAACATTTGAAAATGCTGCTGACCCCGTTTTAGTTTGAAAACTCTGGGGTTGCATTTTAGGGAGGACGGGCAAAAACAGAGACGTTCTAAAACGATGACGCAGACAACCACATTGGCTTTCTGATTGGGTCTAATCAGCCGCGACTTGCCTTCCCTGATTCGTCACGCCCGAATTACGTGACCCCCTTACCACACGCAAACAAACACTTAATTTCAGTAACAGTGCCACCTGGTCATCGGTCCAAGCAGGGGTGGTGGTCAGGTTGCTGTAGATGGTGTCGATTTTTGTTTGAAAAAATGAAAGAAAGGAGTTGCACTTGTCAACTGTGAAGGATTTGGAGGTGTTGTCGCTGGGTTTGAGAAGTCTATTTATTGTGGAAAAGAGAGCCTTGGGGTTGGTGGAGCCAGAGTGTATGAGGTGTGAGTAGTAGGTGGTCCGGGCAGAGATGAGTAGGGCTGGGTACCTTTTAGATTTTTTTCGGTACCAGTACTTTAACGATACCTGGTTTTCGATACCGGTACCTGAACGGTACTTTTTTCGGTACCTATATTTAGTGTAGTCTAATTTTAATTTTAAAAAAGTACTTAAATGTTTTGTGTTTTTTAAACTAAGTGTTAAGTGTTTATTAAACTAAGCACAAACACAGCAAACTTTCTCTTCAGTAAACTATAATTTAAACACTGCAAACATCTTTCTTTTTAGAACAAGACACAAAATTTAAATATTTGTATAAAAAATAAAAAGGTAGTATTTACCTTAGTGCAAAACAAAAGTAAACAGTATGAAGATAAAGTGCAAACTATTATCTATTCTTTGGTGCAAGAAATATAAAACATCTACTCTAAAAACGTGAAATAGTTACAAAAATGTTTAGACCCCAAATAAACCAAATAAATAAAATAATAAATAAACATACAGTATAAATAAGAGGTAAAACAAGAGTAGACATGAGTCCTAGCAATTTTTCTTCAGAAAAATGAGCATGTCTGCTTTTTCTGGCAGCAGACAGGCCCTTTCTTGGCTGATGGTGTCCCCAGCAGTTGAAAAGGTGCGCTCTGATGGTGTTGAGGACGCTTGCACACAGAGATACCTTTTGGCCATACTATATAATAATGGCAGAGTGGTCCTCATATTCCACCACCACTCAACGGGGTTGATGCTTGACAATGACATAGTAAATTAAATAGCTTTTCAATTACAGTTAAATACGTAATGCTTAACTTCATGTCCTAAATAACAAGCCTGCTGAGCTGCATTTTCTAACGCTAGGTAACAAACAGCAGGGAAGTTCGTTTCACGGCATATCTATGCTTTTATAACTATAAGCCTTTCGTTTGCTTACCTCGGGAACTTTCGGTAATGTCGCTGACACTTTCTTCGTCGGACACCTCCAGTGTTGCTGATGCTGATGCAGCGGAGGAGGAAGGTTGTGGGCTCGGGTCTGCTTTTTTCTTGCAGTCGAAGACGGTGCATGCTTCGGCACGCAAATTGATGCCATGAATGACGAGGTGCTTGATTAAATTGCTTGTATTTCCGTATTTAACGGCACACATCTTATCACAGATGTTACATTTAGCTCTGTTGCCGTTTACTTTAACAAAATGCAGCCAAACCTTTGATTTCTTCGGCATTTTCTTAGTTTGCGAACTCGTGTTACGCTAGCCAAGCAAGTGGAGAAGTGTTGTTGTAAACGAGAGGCGGGGCTGTGTGAGTGAGAGTGCAGCATCCCCCAGTCACGTGACGCGCAGCAGCTGAAGGAATGGAGCTGTGCGGCCCATTAACAGGGATATTTTATTGGAAAAGTACCGAAATTTAGCACCGTACGAGTTTCGGTACCCAGCCCTAGAGATGAGAGCATCTTTGTATTGTTGACGGTAGTCTGTGCAGGCTTGGAGATTGTTAATCCAGTTTTCTTGCAGTCTTTCAAGCTGGCGTTTACGGGATTTCATTTGGTGGAGTTCTGGAGTATACCAGGGAGCTGAGTGTGTGAATGAGACAGTTTTGGTTTTAATGGGAGCCAGCTGATCGAGACAGAAGGAGATTCATTATAATAATTGACCAGATCAGAGGGGTTATCAGATGGTGGGGGAGGGGAAGCAGACATTTTACTGACAAGAGAGGCTGAGGGGGAGATAGATTTGAGATTTCTGAAGGATATTTTGCATTTGTCTTTTGGGATGGGGATGTCTATGTCCATAGTGACTACCAGGTGGTCAGAGATATTGAGGTTAAGGCTGGAAAGTTGTATTGTGAGACCAGCGGACCAGAAATGTCTCTTCAAGCAGGGTGCAAGCCAAATAAAAGTACTGAGCCAGACAGGCCTACCACCTTCTCAAGTCTTCGAGTTAAGGTGTTGTAATCAGTGTCCCAGACTCCTGGGGGTTTTATATATCTTGTCTGAATGGGCTAAATCTGGCTGCATCGGCTGTAGATCTAACAGTAAAAACTATGTTACTGCTTATCTGTGACAGCAGCCCTGGCTCTCTGCATGAGCCACTTGGTTCAACTTTGTGTCAGTTGAAGATTTCCTAATGGAATTGTCATTATTTATTATTCTGTATTCTGTGGCATTGAGTCACAGATGGCCCTATGTAGGGAAACCCTGGTTTCTGATGATTACCAGACACTGTTTAAGGTTTTCATCGCAGCAATATAGTCAAAAATCAGTCCTGCAGCTTGGCTGCTTGGTCCTTCCAGTTCACTTAATTTTCAATAAAGATATGAAATGCATTGGCAAGGCAGGGAGTTCATGCTTCTGGACCATTTTTGACAGAAATGGCTCTTCACATTCAAACATTCAGCATCAAAGAATATACAGAAGTTCAATTCAATTTTATTTTTATGGCGCCAAATCATAACAAGTTATCTCAGGACACTTTTCATATAGAGCAGGTCTAGACTGTGCTCTTTAAAAGAAGTGATTTGATTAAACAACATTGGGTACTCGGCTCTCATTCCCACGGTCTTCTCCCACTAAAATTGTGTAGCTAACCAATAGAGGCTGGTAGCGAGTTGAGGTGACAAAATCCAAAATGTAGCCTAAAGTTTGTACAGAAAAGCAGTTTATCTTGATGGATTATACTGATGCCGAATTGACAAGAAGACTGTTGACAAGAAGACTTGTGTTTCTGGAGTGATGTGTTTTTACGGACACGTAAGGAATTTTTGAACAGTGTTGATTTTGCCTTTATATACAGCATTAAATGTTTACCATGCCAATGTTTGGTATTATCCACAGTAATCATTATTCTTGCACTGTTTTTACTTCTTAATTACCTTACATTTGCAATACCTGTACTGTTAATCACCTAACATTTGCACTACCTCCATTAGCACATAATCCATTATAGTGACAGCTCTCTATAGTAGTTCTGGTGGCTAGACTATCACTTCACTGCTGTGATGTGCGTTTTCATTCTTATATTCTTGTTTTTATTCTTATATTATTATAAGCTACTGGATGCCTAAATTTCCTTCGGGATCAATGAAGTATCTATCGATCTATCTATTCTACCTGTCCCTCTCCACGTCAAGAACGAGTGAGTGTTGAGGCAGCTCTGAAACAAACAAGAACAAATCACAAATACATAGAGAAATGAAATTATATCAATATGACAACTTTTATATTGTGTAGCTACATAGTAACTAAGACATGAGATTTATGTTATGTTGCGTTGTTTTACAAATGTTAATACCTGCAAAATGTACATAGTGCAGTGCACTACTTAAAAAAAGGAGGCATTACTTTAATTAGATACCATGCACAAAGGTCAAATGAAGTGAACTCAGTGATTCTTAGGAGATCCTGCTTCTCCCTCAGAACGATCTTGGCCATGGACGACCTCTTCATCCACACGATGATGACACAGATCTTCGCCGTCCACTGAGTCACTGCGGTCAATGAGTAGAGACTTTGTGCTGCTAGATAGAGTGTATGAGCAAAGCAGCCCAGCTTCACAAATTGCAGCCTTTTAATGGCTACATCCATATTGGCCGCATTATCAACTGTGACGGCCACTACTTTGTCAAAAATGCCAAAATCTGTCAGTACGTTGCCAATTTCCTCTGCCACAACCTGTCTGGGCTGTGTAGACAGGTTTTTTTGGAGCACTTTTTGCCTCATTTTGCCTTCCACTAAATAGTATGCTGTGACAGTAAGGTAGTGGTCTTGAGCAATGCTAGTCCAGCCATCAGATGTGAGGGCGATGTAGCGGACTTCACTAAACTCAGAGATTATATTGGCCTTTTCTATCTGGTACCAAGATAGGAGTAACCGATTTGCCAACCGATTTGTCCCTGGTGTGGGGGGGGGGGGGGGGGGTGTACTTGGGGTTCAAAGAATTGATCATATCCCTGCCAACACAAAACAAACATAACATGACATTACTAAACTAGTTTAGTTAAACTAAACTAAAAATACTGTTACTGTAGGTCAGGGGTGGGTAGCTAGCTAACTTGACTCTATTGTCTATTGTCTTTGCATACCTAAATGTCGGTGCATCAACTTCTGAGAAGAGATGCAGCCTTTTCACCACATAAGCTGTGACTTTTCTGTTGCACTCCTCAACTTTCTCCACTGACATCTTTCCCTTTGCTGCTAAGGTGAATGGAGTGTCACGTGGGATCGCTGGCTTGTTAGCTAGAGCAGTAGGCCGGCTACTAACGTCACTAGCAATCTGCGACTGCGAACGTTCATCTACAAAAAAAATACATTACAGTATTTGCACAAATTTGACACAGTTTTTAGCAATTTGATCAAGTAAAGCTAGTTTACTGTCCCGCTGTTAATAAGACAAACGTTATTTAATTTTCACTTACCCGATTGCGATGAGGTGCTGGCTGTTGGTTGAGGGTTGACTGAGGAGGAAAGTGAAGGAGAGGGAGACCGGCTCAACACGTCAAACACGGTACACTCGTTGATTTGCATACCATGCTGGCGAAGATGTTTTATGATATTCGTAGTGCATCCTCCCTTGCACAAAATAAGTTTGGCACAGGTGTTTCACTGTGCCAACCCGTAATTTTTCAGGTCACAAAATGAAGCCACGCTTTTGAGCGCTTGCTGCTGCTGCGGTCCATGATGGCGCCAGTGACTCTACCCAGAGACGCATGCATTCAACACGTGCACAGCTTTGTGGACCAATAAACGGATAGATTTTTGTGGACCAACCATGGTCGCAGCTAAAAATGTATCGCTTTGCGCAGTGTCTTGCAAGTGATATTTGTTTAGGAACCGAAAAGCAGAATCGAAATAAAAAAATTTTTAACGATTCCTTTGGAATCGGAATTCTGGAACCGGTTCTAATTTGGAACTGGTTCTGGATGCCCAGCCCTATTCATAAGAAGTTTGTCTCACCTCTTGTCCTCAATAACAAAGGATGGGTCGTCAATTTCATCATCACCAACATCACACTTCAATTCTGACAATGAACTGCAAACAGCATCTTCCAGTTGAAAGAACAACTTGATGGCTTGTTCCACGTTTAGTGGTCACTTCATGCTGATTTTTATATAAAATTTATAATTATATCTCCAATTTTACTCTCTCTTTTATCAATATCGTTAAGTTAAGGGATCTAAACCCACTTGGTTAAGGTTAAAGAAAGAATGTGGTCATGGTAAATAGACACTGTAAATGCTAATTTCCAGTCTGAGATGATGTCATCATACTGGAAATCAGCTGGCAGTACTATGCTGACACTCTGCTGCCCTCTGGTGCCCCCCCCCCTTCTCACACACACTTTGCAGAATTCATATTGCAAGGTACCAGTTGCTTCTACTTGTTGTGTTTGAGCTGCGTTTAACATGTAATCTCATAGTGTGTGTCTGCATTAATTTGTTTGTTATTTCAGTATTATCCGCAGATGTTCAGCAGGACCCAGAGCCCCCCAACATTAAAGAGGAAGAGGAGCAACTCTGGAGCAGCCAGGGGGGAGAGCAGCTTCAAGGACTTGTCCCTGTGAAGAGTGAAGATGTTGAGGAGAAAGCTCAGTCCTCACAGCTCCATCAAAGACAAACGGAGGAGAGCAGAGAGGCAGAGCCTCCAGCCTGCAGCTCAGCTCAACTGATGGAAACAGAGAGTGATGGAGAAGACTGTGGACGATCAGAACCAACCAGGAGCTTAGATCCAGATAGTCATCAACCAGCTAATGATAATGAGACTTCACATTCTTCCGAACAAGCTGATAACAGTGATGATGATTGGAAGCAGAGCAGGGAACCTCAGTCAGATTTAAACACTGTGAAATTAAAGCAGACACAGACAGGTTTGTCTGTCAGTCAACCAGTTAGTGATGACAGGACTTCAGATTCTTCTGAGCCAGAGACTGAAAACAGTGATGATGACTGGAAGGACACAAGGAAACCTCAGTCAGATTTAAAAACACTGACAAACAAGGGTGTTCCTGAAATTGATAAAGAATGTAACAATGGCAAGAAGTCTCTTAGCTGCTCCGAGTGTGGTAAAACATTTGACCCCAAGGACTGTGTGCAGTGCCACATGAAAAGTCCTTCAGGAGAGAAACCAGTAATTTGCTCAGTTTGTGTTCGAAGATCCACACAGAGTGCACATTTAGTCAGATGTAAGAGAACTCATTCAGAAGAAAAAACCTTCCGATGTTCAGTTTATAAGAAACAATTTAGCTATGAAGGAGATGCTGTGAGACATATCAGAATTCACACAGAGGAGAAACCCTTTAGCTGCTCAGTTTGTGGTAGAAGATTCACACAGAGCACAGGTTTAGACTCACACAGGAGAACCCACACAGGAGAGAAGCCATTCAGGTGTTCGGTCTGTCCTAAACAGTTCATTCGAAGTGGAATTCTGGCCAGACACATGAGAGTTCATACAGGAGAAAAGCCTTACTGCTGCTCAGTTTGTAACACACGTTTTAGTCTGAGTCAGTGTTGTGAAAACACATGAGGATCCATACAGGAGAGAAACCATTCAGCTGCTCAGTTTGTGATAAAATATTTACACAGAAAGGACATCTGACACAACACATGACACAGGGGAGAAGTCATTCAGTTGCCTTGTTTGTGGTAGAAAATTCACTAGACAGTCACGTGTGAAAAACCACAAGTGTGTTACTGAGAGCAGCAGCAGTAAATGAAACTGCATTTCAAATTCCTTATTATCCACACAAGATGGATTAAGTGGTTGAGGTAGAAACAACATGAATGTATTTGAAATATGGGTAACGCTTTCTATGACGCCCATGACTATAATGCATTATAAACATCGCACACATGCCTTTAAAACATCACACTAAACACTAAATTCACTCAAATTATAGATAATACCTGAAACAATTCTACTTTAGCTGTAACAGTATATTTAACTTTTATGTAAATGTTAGATCAACTCTTTAAAAAAAACAGGTGCAACCCATGCACTGGTGTTAACACTTGATTTGTCTCAACCTTTAAATGTACGAAATGTATTAATCACTTTGTATTGACTATGTGTGAATGGATTGTAACGTAACGTAAAAAGGAAACCTTCCCCTTACTTTCACGGTTGCGTATACCAGCCGGACTCAAAGACAGTTCTTACATAGTAAGTTCAGGTGAAATTGAAAAAATAAAATCATTGTCTGCAATATAAGTGCACAATTATGAGATTATCTTCATGATTAAAAGCATGATTTGTTCTCTTGGAGCTATAATAAATTTCTACCTGAATTTATTTTTTATTTTTGGTTCATTCTAGACAGGCACAGTTGTCTTATGCTCATTACTTTAAATAAAAAACAGTATTGGTGTATTGGTAGAAACATACAAGGATTATAAAGACAACTTAAGCCTATTTCACCGGAGCTCCGTGGCCGGCTCACACTCTGCAGCGATCGTTTCGGCATTGAGCAACCAAAGATGACAATCCGACACAATCCGACCAATTCTGTTTTCCGACGGAAGGCTGCCCGCCACAGTGGCGGGTAAGTGTTTGTACAAAAATAGTCATGTGTTGCAGCCGGAGTCCACCAGTATATTTTCTCTGCTAGCTTTGTGATAACTAGTGCAACCATAGACTGTATATAAAGATGGACGACACGTCTCCACTTCCT
Source organism: Macquaria ambigua (assembly GCA_008360985.2). Classification (NCBI taxonomy): domain Eukaryota; kingdom Metazoa; phylum Chordata; class Actinopteri; order Centrarchiformes; family Percichthyidae; genus Macquaria; species Macquaria ambigua. Next base: position 114,612 of record VMKM01000607.1, on the reverse strand, counting down.
CCCACTGTACCGAAATTAAGCCAAAATACCCCGGATACGGGCACTGCCATCTTGCGCTGGTGACGTCATTTGGAGCCAGAGTCTGCACAGTAGTGATCTGCGGCTCGAGTTCCCGCCTATACACCTGCCTGAACCAATCACAGCACACTCAGTCAATCATGACGTTTCACCCCCTTTTTATAGCATTAAATAACTAATTTAAACCAAACTTATCAGAAAAATAAACACTTGAACATATGTCGGCGTGATAAAAACTACCTAAAATGACCAAAACCATCTTTGGAAAAAAATTGACGTGTACTTGCCCTTGTTCCATCCACTAACATGGAGGGGGTGGGGTTTATGACCTATACTGCAGCCAGCCACCAGGGGGCGATCAAGATGTTTTGGCTTCACTTTTGGGGAGCTGTCATGCTGTCCATCTTTATATACAGTCTATGTGTGCAATGTATAAGAACTTACAGTGATAAGAAGTGAAAGCTAATTGGCCGTTCCATTGCCTCTGGCCCCAGCCGGGTGCTGTGAACGAGCAAACTGCATCCATGATCTGGCGAATGCGCATTAATGAATGCTATGCTAGCGGACTTTTAAACTTGCTTGAAACCATGGATGTATTTATACAAATGGCAACAGCAACCAACAATGAAGATAAAACACTAAAATCGCTGATATCGGGGTTAATTCGTGTTGAGCGTCAATTTATTTGTGATGGTACAGGGAAAACGAGTCATCATTCAGTTGGAAGCTATATGCTATACAGGATTGGAGCTGAGCCATGGTTTGAGCTCATGGATGTATTATACGGTCTTATTATATATCCATGGTGGAGCTCCGAGAGCATTCAACTATTACAAGCCTACACTTCAATGCAAAATTGTTTTCTCCTAAAGCAGTGGTTCTCAACCTTTTTTGGGCCAGCGCCACCCTATCCGTCCCTTACTGCCCCAGAGAAGTTAGTTTCAGTGCGTCTGAGGCCACCAAGTCCAAGCGATTGCGGTACTTGGACTGCATGTGGAGGACCTGGCTGGTTCCCTGCTCAACTATATGTTGTTGGGAAAGCAAGAAGAAGCAGTCTGGTCTTCTCCCAGAGAGCCAGATTTTTTGACGATCCGATTTTGAACTGGTTATTTTATTGCTAATTAGTCTACTAATAAATGTGTCTTTATATTTATAATGCACATATGTCACTTATAATCCCGCATGTGACTTTTTGGCATTAAATAGGACAGTTCCAGGCAAATTAAACCTGATAAATGTCCCATGTTTTGGGATTTCACGTTTCCTTTTATTCATAGACTTGTTAAAGATGTTTAATGAAGACTTAAAGTTCACGACTTGATCAAACTGTTTTAGAAAGCTGCAGAGAAATGTTGCAGCGGTAACTGCCGTCGTCTCAGCTGGAATCAAGCCGGCTGATGGCGTTGCTGTGACTCAGCTTGTCAGGTGGCAGGTTTTAATATTGTTTGAAAAAATTGTTTATGTTTATGATGCTTGTATAGTTTGTATTAATATGCTTTGGCAATGTTCTCTTGTATGCAGTCATGCCAATAAAGCCACGTGAATTGAATAGTGTTATAGTGTGTGTCTGGAAGTCCAACAGTGGAATATCCCTCTTGTAAATTTGTAACCACGGGTTAGGGTTAGGGTTACAGCAGGGCCTGAGTGGGACACATTTTCAGCCAAGGAGTGTCATGCTTCAGACCATCCCAGTTTAGTTCACAACCCATAATGCTGGAAATACATAATTATAGCTTTACTATGTAAATCTGCTACAGTGCACTAATTTTTACGACCTTATTACAATTTGTATTTTTCTAAAACTTATGCATACTGTATATATGAAATATGAATATGAATTACACACAGCTGGCACAGTGTGGATACCTTCATTAATTCACCAGTATTTAACTGTTAACTGACATTGTGTGCTTTTCTGACACCGCTGAGCTGTTCTGAAAGATTCAGTTTATACAGCGACATCATATGTAGAATTGCAGCAAATCTCCAAAGCCCATGTTTTATTACTTTGTTCAGATTTAAGGACTGTTTCAAAACTTCGTCTGTTGGATAAATAAGGACATAAGACATAAATCTGTTTTTTCAAATATGGAGAAGAGGAGCAGAACCGTAAAGTCAGAATGTATTATTCGCCTATATTAATTGCATAGTTTGCAGAATTCCATCTGGCACCAATAATATGCACATCCTCACCAAAGTCTGCAAAACTGAATTCAGAGTAAAGACAAACGTGTGTTCTTCTGACCTGTGCTTTTACCATCTAAAGAAAGCTTTGTCTCATGTTGCTAGTGTACTTGATGTAAGTTACTGTGCAAACCAGATTTGTCAACAACAAAGTGATTGGTATCTGACAAGACATGGTAACCATGTACCTAACAAACTGACATAATCATTAGACACAAACTCAAGCAAGTATGTTAATTAATCTATTCTCAAGTCAAAAACCACACTAAACTGCAATTACTAAACTAAACCACACCAAAACTGCTAGTCAGTTGAATGATTATCAAACAGTAACACCACACAGATTAGCCATGTGTAGTCAGTACTGAAAAAGCAAAGGAGTGCATATGACCTGTGTTTCATGAACTAAGCTTTATGATCCACAAGTGTTACATATGAAATATGAATATGAAAAAAAATCTCTGCTCTGCTGTCGGTTCTGTGTGTGTGTGTGTGTGTGTGTGTGTGTGCACTTTCGAGGTGTATTCATATTTGTCAAAATAAACTAAACTTAAGATGTGAAGTTACAATTATTTAGACAGAACATGTAATGTCACCGGCTCTCACAGCCCAACAACCAGCCCGGCCCACACACACACACACACTGTCCTCTGTCCTAAGGACAGACTTCACTCAGTAATGTTTTTAGGCAGATACATTATTATGCCAATATTAATTGTATAGTCTTTGAGAGGGCTGAGAATCCAGTGTGACCACAGATGACAGCAAAACATGATAGGGAACTCTCAGTACAATTTCTTTTCTTCTCATTCAACTGACATGCTGTGAAAAACACTTGGGCAGTGCACATCTTTCTTATCAACAAAAGCTTGAAGTGCAGTTGTTTGTTCTTTTAGAGAAAATATACTGTCCAGTTTGTTCAATACTGACGCGATAGAGGATACAGAATGTTCCACATCAGCAGCAGCCATCTTGGTTGTTTACGAAAAGGCCTCAACGGCACTCCTCTGCAATGTCACCATATCAATCCCACCCCATATTAGATAAATGGTTGTGATTGGCCTGACCTGGGCCAGGTCGGCTGGAAATCTGTCTGAATGGGTGGGGGAGCAGACGCATATGCCAGAGCAAATAAAACATCAACAACAACAGCTCACAGATTCATCTTGTTATACTTGTGAATTACATATTACAAGTTAAGATAGGTATTATATTACCCTTGTGAACTACTCACTGGAGCTATTCTTTCAATAAATTCAAATTCAAAATTCATTGAAAGTACCGAAAGCATTTAGCTATGGACAGCTTCTTTTTTCAGATTCTGATTGCCAGATAGCTATAGATTCATAACATTAGTCAGCTAATGTTGGCTACAGTACAACATTTGCCTAAACTTGACCTAGCTTGCCAATTAACTAGCCAACATTCATCAGCTGACATAATAACTAAATGCTTTTGGGATTTCCTCCATGAATATTTGCAGTTCAGTGCTCAGTCTCTAGGTCCATCTGTTTGCCCTACAGATGGATGAAGTCATTTTTGTGTTTCTGTGGAGGTCCCATGCAATAATTGCTTTATTACATTAGCTAACAACATTTTCTCATTGTGCTCTATTTGAAACAGGTGCCTAAGTACTTGTTTCACCAGCCATCCATGTATGGTTTGTGGAGCCAAGAAGTAAATTTGTAAGAAGCCCACAATACCACACTTGTGGGTGTGTTCTGGAGCTCCCCAACACTTACTCCTCTTCGAGATGGCAGAGGAATTCACAGTGCTCCTTGATTCTAAAGTGTGGGTGATTGACATCATCTAGGCATAATCTCCCACCTCTCAGCTATAGCCCAAACTCCCCCACTTAAACCCAAATCTGTTATGACCCAATACGTGTGGTTTCTTTCTGTTCAATCTGTTATTTTGGCCAATTGAGTTGACAGCTGGTCATGTCTGGCCTCTGTTGTATAAACAAACGAGAAACATGAAGTGTTAGATGAGGATTTAGGAATCATGTTAGGGGCAGGTAGGGTTTTAGTATGTCCTAGCATGATTCCTGGTGGATGGAGTGGTTTGTACAACCTGTGTTTTCAACATTGCATCAGGTGCACAGTTGAACCTCCACAGTTTAGGAGGCTTAAGAAATAAAGCACTTCAAAGTATTGATTTATTTGTCTTTGTAGGTTTTTGTGTGGTAGTTACAGTATACTGTGATGTCGTTCCATGCTATATCAAATAAGACAAAGAAAACTGTTTGGCCGATCAAACAGACATTTATTTCATTACATATGGCACAAAATCTGTACAGAGGTCTTTTGTTAACAGAAAGTCAAGAATTTTAGTGAAAGAAAGTTCAGGTGACAATATTAAAATCATTGAAGACTGTTTTTAAATATTCATTTCCCCAAGAGGAAATAACCTTTTAATAACTGCTTCCAAAGCTTACTGAAAGAAAATCAATTACAATTTGAAAATGAAAATGTTGAAATAATCTTAAGAGTTCAGTACTGAGACAGCTCTTTCCATTGATGGTTCTCCCAGGAATCTTTTCCCAGAATGCTCAGATCAATCCACACATATTCTATTTCACCCATGCTCCTTTTTGTTTAACCAGAAACAGAAAGTCTTGCTCAAGGAAAAGTCTTGCTCTGAAATCTCGCGAGAGGTTGAGTTGTTGCAGGAAGACAAAAGGATCTTACTCTTTAACGGTTTGTCTCTGTAGGGATCCTTTCCAGTAAGTGGCAAAAACAAGCACTTTTAGTGGACAGACTTTTCACAGGCGCAATTGCCTGCAAGGATTACGTTGCAGCCATTGCAGCCCATTGCTGCAATGCCGGCGGAGGCGATCTACTGGACCAATTCCAAAACTAATGGGAAGTATTAGTCATTTCGATCCCAAAATTTGTAAAAATACAGCCCAGGTTTAAAAATACCGAGTTTCCCTTAAAGTTCAACACATTTTTCAAAAGATATAGTGACTCAAAATGTGCTCTACCAAACAGTTGAGCAGAACGTTAAAGGGTTAAGTAGCTTAATGTGTGTTGCAGCAGCAGTCTGATGCAGGGCAGGGCAGGAATTCCCACACTTTCCAAAATAGAGCTTTTCAATACGGAAGTTCATACAAATTCATTAAAGGGGACATATTATGCTCATTTTCAGGTTCATACTTCTATTGGGGGGTTCTGCTAGAATAGGTTTACATGCCTTAATGTTCAAAAAACACATTATTTATATCATACTGACGATTGCTGCAGCACCTCTTTTCACCCTGTGTCTGAAACACTCCATTTTAGCTGCTGTCTCTTTAAGGCCCCCCTCCCTAAAAGCCCAGTCTGCTCTGATTGGTCAGCCCCAGCGCAGGCACTGAACAGGCATCGCCCACCAACTTCGCTAATGCTCCATCTGGTTTTTGCAGCCAGGGATGAAGTTTAGCTGCACTTGTTCAATACCGCACAACATCGGCAACCAAGACTACAGGTTTCCTGATTCTTGGCTCAGGTAAATACTATTTAACACCATATATCACATAATGTTAGCTTAGTATTTATGCATAAACCGTAAACACACACTGTTTTACGTTTGTCTGTACAGGTACATTTGTGAGAAGTGACCTACAAAGGCCAATGGAGTGGAAACATTTGAGAGACCATGTACATGTAGCACTGTATGTAAACACTTACAGTAAGCCTACCTATCAGGGTGTGGAGGTGGAAAGTAGCCTACGATATTTAACAATAGAGGATGTGAAATATTAAAGTAATTATTTTTGGTAAAAAGACACCTGATAAAGGTAAGGTGTCTTACAGACATAACAAACTAATAGCATTAACGTTATTGTATATCTTGCAGCAAGTAACACCATTAACGTTCTAGAAAATTACATCTAATATTTACCGCAACTGATAGCGTTAGCTTGTGCTAAACGGCTAAAGAAACACAGCATAATTCTTTTTTAAATACTTACATTTCCCTCTTCTGCAGTTGTGCCACAGACAGTTGGTATTGATCCCTCTTTTAGGAAAAATTTAATTGCTAGTCCTGCATTGTTACTGACCCAAGTTGGAAAAGCAGTCACACACAAAGTAGTTAGCACAGACGTAGCCGACTGTATCTGGGACGTTGCCTTCAAAAATGAACTTTATCCACTCAGCTCTTCTGTCCTCTCAGGCTGGGGGCCGGATGTAGTGATTTGTGCTTGTCTGTGCAGCCAACAACAGAGCAGTTCCCGTGCTTAGCTCTTAGCTTCGACAAAATGCTAGCGGGTTGGAGCTTGTGAGAAAAAAACGCCAACATGGTAAAGTTAGTTCTCAGGCCGTGGGTGGAGATACTCAGATGGGGGGCGGTATCATTGTAATGAGCCCGCTTTCTACATAAGAAGGGGAGCCAAATCCTGAATGGCTTGTTGGTTCACATGTTTTCTGACCTAGGCAGCCCACAAAAAAATGACTGGGTGGTCTTATTTCACAGTTTGTGGGTAGGCAGGCACTCCAGATACCCAAATGTAAGTGCAAAAACACTGAAAAAGTGGGTTTTTCATGATATGTCCCCTTTAACCATTTTTCCAGGCCAATGGTATCTTCTCTGGAAGCTGTTACGCCCACACACTGTATACGAGTACACCTAATTTCAGATAAGATTGTCTTAATCCTCTATAACATATATAGTGGTAATGATAAATAATAATAACAGATCATATAATGTACATATGAAAACCTACCTCAAACTAACCATTTTATTTATGGAAATTGCTGGGAGTGGTACTTGTTGCTGAACCTTCAATTTATTAGGCTGTTATGGTTATCTATGAGTCCCTAAACAATCCATTTTTTCCTGCAGTCCTGCAGTTTTCTGACATGACCTCATTTCACTGCAAATTAACACAATGAAATAGCAAATTGCACTGCAATTTTTCAGGAAAGCAGACATTTTGCTGGCAATATTTACAATAAATTTTGGTTTTACTGCAAACGAATATGGATCTTAGTTCAGAATTGTTGAATTCCAGTGAATTATATTAAAAATTAAGAGGTTCTTGTGAACTCTACCAAATTAGTCCATCAATTTTCTAGGTAAGTACTTTATAATCTAAGGGACTTAAACGAAGTAAGAGTCACTTGCTAATTGTGCCTCATGTATTCTTTTCAGGTTCACTAAAATAATTACGTAATCCATTCATGAAACCTAATTATGAAATACCAGTTACATATAATTTCACGGAAATGATTGGTAATTATTGAGACAAAATCTTCACCAAACAATAAATGGCTATCATAATGTCATTGTGTTTCTCAGTGTAGATGGCAGAACTGTTCCACTGCAATGACCACGCAGCGGAATTGCTGCACAAACTCTGCTCTAAACAAGATGAAAGCTGTATGGTGACAGAACATATACCATTAGCTAAGACAGAGACATTTAATATATTACTATAGAAACTTAAATTTGATTTCTTTAGGCCAATGTGGAAATGGTTTGAATGCCTTCTTTAAAGGTTGGTTTATTCAGTGGTTTCAATGTCAATGCCATGTGTGAGACAGATGTCTGCCATGCCACATTTTGTGCTGTATTATTGTCTTTACATAACCCATCAATTTGTGGTGGGCCTGCATGCATAATTGAAGCAGGTAATCATACTTTCCTGAGTAAAGATGCTATAGAAATACAATATTTATTCAGAGTACACATGGAAACTTACATGTTCCTCCTCCTCTCCATATTTTATTAAGCAGGAGAGACCGCATCAGTGCTTCGCTGACAGTACAAGATGATATACTGTAAGCAACATCGTAGCAATTAAAATTCAAAATAGTTAGAAACATTTCTGGACAGTAAAGCAAGTCTTCTCTATTTCAGTGTTAGCTAAAATGCCTAGCTACAGTGGCAGGCAAACCATATAATATCAAGAATGGAGAACTACAAAGCTACAGTTTACAGCTTGATAATGCAATGTATCAGAAAACTAGCAAATGCAGCAACCCTTGCAATAATGAGACATTTTTCAACCACCTATTAGGCTACATGAAAAAACGCAACTGCGTTGTACACTTCACACTGTGTAGCAACAGGCACTGTACTACACCAGGCCTATTTTCATCATGCTTCTGTGTCCCTGCTGTGACTCTTCTATTTATGACATCTGCAGTTTGTGTGGAGCCAAATGTAAAATGTATTATAAATAATTTGCTAATGTGTGTGGAGAATTGTGAAACTGCATTTCTATCTGTATTCATATTTCTGAATGTGTCCACAATTGTGTAAATGCATACACAGATTTGTGAATGTGTACACAAATTTCTAATGAGTACTCAGGTTTGTGAATATGTACACACATTTCTAAATGTTTGTATGTGTGTATACAATTCAGAAAATATGTGCTTATTAACTCAATGTAAACCTTTTATTAATGAGTGAAACGTCTAAATATTTTGCTTCAAGAGCTGTACTGCTAAACTTTATTAAAGAGTACTCAAGTCTACTTTAACACTGTTTAAGGTTTTGATCTCTGGCTGTTAGTTTGGTAACATGTAAAAGCGGGGGGGGGGGGTGAAGCCCTTGTCAGTGTGTAACTTTTAAAAAAGAATCAGTAAGAAAGATTAGTCATTCATTTTTCTGCCAGCACACACTGGTACACTGCCAATCTGTGTACTCCTTAGACCATTCTCAGTTAGTGTGAAGAATGTATGCTGTAGGGATGGGTGATATCAGACTTTTTAAATATGATATGATACCGATGCTTTTTGATACAATTTTAACAATACAGATTCCGATACTGATACAGATAATTTATTATGTGATTTTTCTATGTCATTTTTAGAAAGAAAAAAAAAGATCATCATACTTGCATGCATGACACATATAACTTTCAGGGTGTGTTGTTTTAAAATGTTTGAAAACGTTCCTCGTGTTACTGCTGTGTGGCACTTTCTTGTCACAAATAGTGCATCTCGCTGTATTTTTATCTACAGGTGAAAAGTAGAACCACACCACGCTACATTTCCTTTTTGCCATTCTCTCATAAGTTTGATGCAGAAGTGTGCGACTATGCATGGCTGCGTGCTCGGTTCTCATGTCATAGATTTTCACAGTCATGTGACACAGGCCAGATAAATATGTCTGGGCTGTTTTGGCACAAACGTTATACAAAAGTACTGAAAATGTTTGGAAGTGATGCAGCTACCTACGCTTTGTATTTATATATTTTTATTATCTGTATTTTTTTTTAAAGAATCAGTACCAAATGAGTAGCTTGTGAGTGTCGAAGTATCGATCCCGCAGTATCAATTCGCCCATCCCCACAGAGGAGTGACCAAAACAATGATGGAATAATGCAATGGAGCTGCAAATGATACTGTAGGGTTCCTAACTGCACTAACAACCAGCAGAAACAGGCTTATCTACTTTTTCACAACTTTCCATCAGACAAGGGACTGCCAGGTCAGTGGCATTGCTAGTGTAGTAACCTGGAGGACTGTAATGCTTTAGGCTAGCTAGAAACTGCTAACACAAGCCAACAGACAAAGTAGAAAAGCAAAGCAGTGTTTCTCATAACACAAATTCAAAGTTAAAAACTGATTTCATAAATTAAATATTGTTTGTTGTGTTTTGAGCCTGCACTGCTGTTTGAGCTTCACTGTGCAGATGGTTGTATGTCCAGCGATTTAGGGCGTTCTTTTACACCTGCTTTGGTTAATTTGGTTGAATCGAACCCTGGAGTGTTTCCCCCATTGTTGTGGTTCATTTGGGAAGGTGTGAACACAGCAATCGCACTCGGGTGCGGACCAACAACCGCACCGCGACCCTTGAAAGGAGGTCTCGGTCTGCTTCCAAGCAAACTCTTGAGCAGTTTGTTTGTGGTGGGAACGTGATCCGACCCAACTACCAGGTGTACTCTGCAAGTTCCTTGTTATGCTCAGTCGTCTGAAGGCAGCACGTCTTCTTTGCAAAGTGTGGAGCAGTACAGTATTTTCAAGACGTTTCCTCGAAGTGCATTCGGCATTCTGCTGGTATAGTTTTGCCTGGTATATTACCCTGACAATTGTTATGAGCAAATGCCAACTGTACCGTTTCTCCATGTTATTGCAAAGCAATGTTTCTCTCACAGAAATATGCACTAGTCCAGAACACAGGACCTTCTTCCTGTATTTACTTTCTTGCTCCCACCCCAGACACACCTGACCAATAAGCAGAATGAATGTGGTTTGCAATGATGCATTTTAGTTTGCTTGGATTTTTCCTCTGTGTGAAAAGAAACCGAACCAAGGAGAAAACGCTCCACGTTTACAAATTCATCAACTGATTCGGACCAGAGCAAACCAACTATCATCTGCTGAAGTGGGGAAGTTATTCTGTGCTCACCTTAAACCTGAATTTAGCATGTGTATGTATACATTTTGTGTCTCAGGGGAAATTGTCCAAAGGGTCACTCCAGTAGACATTTTTCAATATCATGTCCCTTTGATTCATTCTTCCAAGAATGTTTGTCTTCTTTGTTGTCCTCACATCACAGTGATTCCAAGGTAGCTGATCCCAGGGTCACATCCTTAAACTCAAACACAACATGTTCTTTCTCTGATTCAGCTTATTAATATCCTCATCTTCTACTAGGGCATTTTCTCCCACTAGCTCTGTTTTTGATTGGATGGATGTGTGCAATCCTCATCTACTGTGTTTTACTGTTGGGAGTTAGCTAGTGTTAGCATCTAGCCTTTTTCTGTAAACAAATGTACATTTAGGTAACACCACAGCCTGTAGGAAGCAAAGATATTATTATTAACAGGCTGTACAGATCTTTAAGTTAGTGACAGAAATGCAACAAACAGCAGCCTACATGTTATACTATATTTTAGCAAGTAACCTGCACCAGACTAATCCTCACTGACTGCATGTTGTGACAGAATAACTTTACAGTCAGTGGACACATCAGCTGTATGATACTGGGAAAAATAACAGTTAAATGAATTAGTTATTTGAGAATGATGGGTAAAACTTACACCAATGTATGCCTACTGCAGTGGTATTTAGGACCTGAAACCTGCTGTTTTCAGAGGGAGTTACAGGGAGCCAAGCTGTGTTTGTCTGCTATGATCTGATCAACTTGTATAAACTGTACAGATTCATTAATATGCTGCAGTAAGAGCCATCTGTATCTAACACACAGGTAAGAATGATGTTCTGACACAGAAGATCACAGAAAAGCTACAGTCACAATAGAGAGCCGAAGTCCTGACGTCATGTCCGGGCGAAAATATGTACTGATTTTTGACCAGGTTGCAACATTGTCTGATATTTCTGATATTTCATATGTTGGATATGCATTTGTTGTTGAAGAGTGTTGTAGAGTGTGGCATTGACTGCAGTGGACATCTGTCCATCCTGCAAAACTAGTCTGTAGCGGTTTCCTGACGTCTCCAAGAAACAATTGTGACTTACCTTTAAAGACGGTGTAGGAATAAGAGCAGACTCATTACATATTAAACTCCTGCCAACATCTCCACTTCACCATCAACCAAAATCCATGCAGGAAAACACAGATTCCCTCGACCTCTGACAATAAAACTTCTCCCCTCTCCCACACAAGATGGCTGTAACATCCTTTGATCACTAAGTGGAATCACCAATGTACCAGTCACCCTTTTACATTGAGCTTATGAAACAGAGTCCACTCCCGAAATCAACTCTGTAATCAATCCATGCCTTTTCAACCAACTGAGCTCCAGTTGACTACACAAGCCGTTGGCAGATTGTCCATCCAACCAACGCTGCTCCAAAGGCATGCACAACGCTCCATGTACCTGGCTTAAAAGACCCTGGTGCTTTTAGATCTCGTGTAAATTTGCAATCTTAATATGGCCGTTATAAAATACCTGATTTGGTCTCTCAGAGATCATCTTGGTGAATAGTCATCTTAGTATTCAAAAGTTTCCTCTATTATTCATACAGCCTAATTTCTCCATTCGCATTATAGCTATGTGCTCACTTTTGTTGTTTTAGTTAGTTAATCTATTTGTGTCTTTTGTATTTGTTTATTGTGTTGTTGGTTTTAGTTGTAGTAAGTAATTAGTGAAAAATGTGCATAAAGTTAACATGGACTAAACTTTTAGATCTGTGCTACCCTGCTCTACACTGACACTAATATCTAATAATTGTTTATTATGGTTATTATTAGTACTATGCAGAACTAATAATAATAATAATACATCATAAAACTACCTCTCATAGCTTGCTACTGAGAAGCCAGTTTTTCAGGGTACACCTAGCTAAAACTAATGCAGTCTAATACAACTGTCTGCAATAACCTTCACAAAGGCTATAATGTTCATTTGAAACAGTTTTACAGAGATGTTGCGTGAACTTTATGGTGATTTTGGAGGATGTAGTTTGTGGTGCTGTTGAACTGTATTGCATTATACAGAGAGGTGTTTCTGGTATTTAGCCTACCCTCACTGATGTAATGATGATGTTTGTTATGGACACCTGAATTGGCTGAGCTTAAAATCAGACGATCGCCTTACATAAAGCAATTTGGATTGCCTCTGTGTATGAAAGGTGCTATACAAATCAAGTTGCTGTGCTACAATACAATAATAATTTTAACAGTTTATTAATAAATGACTGTTTTCACCATTCTTTGGAATGCTAACACATAGACAAAAAGTCCTGCAAATGTCTTGTCAAGAGAAGTTTTGAAGCACTGATCTAAGTGTCTACATATTAAGACTGGCTTTTCTGAGGTAACAGCATCCTTACCTGCTGCGTTAGAGTGGTGGTTCTCACTGCAGCAGATCAAGGAATCCGTACAGCTGGACATCTTCCACAAGTTGATCAAATGACAGCAGACAAACACAGTGTGGCTCTTTGTAGTTCACTCTGAACACAGCACAGAAAAAGCATTAGTGATCAGTTCACTGAAAGTTTCTAGTCCTAAATACATGCAACTAGCAAATCTAAAGTATCCCACTGAAGTAGGCATAAACTGGTGTAAGTTTTACTCATCACCCTCCAAAAATTTCTTTTACTGTCATTTGATCAAAATAAACACCGTACTTGCAACCCATGCATGAACATGAGGACTGTAATTTATCTGCAATTATGCAAATGACAGTCATTTGTGAAACAGGATGCTAGTGCCATTTGTGATCTGCGTGTAAGCAGTGCTCGCAAATTGCTTTTGTGAAATCGACACCAAGCACTGGGTTGTACCTTCAAAGGTACTACTTTGTGCCCACAATCATAAAACATTTGCTCCGATAATAGGTGCTGGATTAATACGTGAAAAATAAGGTTTTCACTTTCCCTCCAGGACTTTCACAGGGGACACTATGTGACTGAATCTCAGTGGACTAGCCCCAATTTGTGACAGCACTCCATACGTTACTCTGACTGTAAATATATAGCCTACTGTCACAACATGCAGTAAAAATTTAGCTGAACATACAGGCTGCAGTTTGTCCTTGCATCGCTGTCACTGACCTGTACAGCCAGTTTGTTTCCTGCAGACTCTAGTGTTTCATACACATTTGCTTACAGAAACAGGCTAGACAGTAATGCTAGCTAACTCCCAACAATAAACTACAGATACAGATCCACTGTAATAATGTTAGCAACAAACACAAAATGTTATTCATGAAATCAGTTTTTACTTAATGTAGTGTTGTCTCTGGAAAAACACTGCAGCAGTGTTGCTTTATTAATGTGATGTTGTTTGTGTATTTTATTATTTTGCAATTTCTAGCTAGCTGGTTTTTCAGGTTTCAAAGTTAGTGATCTGGCAGTCCCTCGTCAGATGGAAAGTGAAAATGTAGGTACGCATGTTTCTGTTTGTTGTTAGAGCAGCTAGGAATAGTACAGTGACATTTGCAGCACCAATGCCCCATGCCATGATTGTTTTAAATGCTCCCGTGGCAGTGGAAGTCATTTTACACTGGGTGAAAAGCATCAGCCTGGCAGCATGTGAGCCTCAGCTTAGGGCAAAGAAAACCTTAAGTTACAAAGAGCTCACCACAAACATTTATAGATCTTAGGTATGTCAGGAGTGTAGCAAAAGTCACATGTCAAAAGACAGCCAAATGAGAGGCGTACCTGAGGTGGAACTGAAGAATTCAAAAAACATGAAAGAACTCCACCTCTTGAAGCTAAATACCTAGGGAGATACTTATTTAAAATGTGCAGCCCTTTATCAGGTGCATTTGTCCTTATTTACTAAAGGACCGCACCAAGGTTTTGAGCCGGTAAAATGAAAGAAAAAGCAGCACCATTGTTTGGTCTCATGCAATATGTATATTAAGTCGGTGCACCTGATTTATCACTGCGGACTGACCTCTGCAGCAGAGCAGAGACATTGCATCTGAAATTTAACATTTGGGAAAAGCAAGTGTAAAGTCTGCGGCGCCTTTATCTGTCACACACAGAGGATCAGAGACTATAACCACGTCCAAACAGTGAGTGACAGACAGAAAGAAACACAAATTAAAAGATGCATTACAAAGTTTGTTTACCAGAGCTCTCCGTTCAGCATACAACACATAAGACCAGCAGTGCAACAACCTGTTATTTTTCATTATGTTCTTTACCTTTCTGTTTCCCATAGTTGCCTCTTGCAAGATTAACACACACTTTAAGTTCCAAAAGTGTCTTCTCTTCAATACAAATTCCACGTTCAACAACAAAAAACAATTTCTTTTGCACTCATTCACATCTATTGTCTTAGTAAATCCCCCCAAAAATGTTGCACCCCTGACAGTAATTTGTGACAAGCTTAGTAAATATACCCCTTTTTGAGTACACATTTTCAGATTCTTATACACATGTATACATCTTATGCACCTTTAGAGATTTGTGTACACTTGCCAATCTGAGCATGCAATATACTTGTATATTCTGAGTGCACATTTAGAGATTCTTGTGCACATTCAAAAATCTGAGTACGCACGTATAAATTGAGATACAGTTTCACAACTCTCCACATACATTGCAAGATACACCGATCAGCCATAACATTATGACCACTGACAGGTGAAGTGAAAAACATTGATTATCTCATTACAATGGCACCTGTCAGTGGGTGGGATATATTAGGCAGCAAGTGAACATTTTGTCCTTGAAGTTGATGTGTTGGAAGCAGGAAAAATGGGCAAGCGTAAGGATGTGAGCGACTTTGACAAGGGCCAAATTGTGATGGCTAGATGACTGGGTCAGAGCATTAATATTGCTCTTAGTATTATTTCTGTTGGTGTTATCATCAATACCATTACCACAACTATAGCTTTGCATCTCTGTGTGGAACTGTACTGTGCTGCTGTATGTTCTCTTTCCTCCTGCTCTCTCTCTCCCGCTCTCCTTTCAGCAGGATGATGCGCCCTGCCACACTGCAAAAATGGTTCAGGAATGGTTTGAGGAACACGACAACGAGTTCAAGGTGTTGACTTGGCCTCCAAATTCCCCAGATCTCAATCCAATCAAGTATCTGTGGGATGTGCTGGACAAACAAGTCCAATCCATGGAGGCCCCACCTCGCAACTTACAGGACTTAAAGGATCTGCTGCTAACGTCTTGGTGCCAAATACCACAGCACACCTTCAGAGGTCTAGTGGAGTCCATGCCTCGACGGGTCAGGCCTGTTTTGGCGGCAAAAGGGGGACCTACACAATATTAGGCAGGTGGTCATAATGTTATGGCTGATCAGTGTATATTTGGCCCCATACATTCACTTTTACTTAACTCACACATCATCAGGCAGCTGCTCTCCCAATTGTTGGAATGTTCTAAACAAAAACAAAAACACAGAGTTTAGGTTGCCCTGAGCAAACAGGCTGCTGGCAAGCTTTGACTTGCTAACTAAGAAGAATTCATTGTTACAAGCATTAGAGGGTTTTAGTGCTGTTGGTATGCAGTCCGGAGCGTGGGTGAGCCATTGTGCTGCTGCTGTTGTTGTTGTTGTTGATGCTCCTGCTGCAGTTCTCCTTGCCCCCTGTAGAGGCCCTGCTCTCAAGGATATGGATCTTGCCTTGCTCCTCTTTCATGAATAGGTCTACCAATAGAATCTTCTCCTTGAGGATCTGGACGCTGATGTCTTTAGGGATGTCTGGAATTAGCCAGTCCACAATGTCGCTCATCAGCATCACAACATTCTGGTAAAAATAAATGGAAGGGAATCATGTATTTTCTTCTTTTTTCACCAATTAATTATAAAAATGAGCCATGTTGAAGTTATAGTCCAGGTGATATGTGCCAAATTTGAGGTGATATGTTCACTTTTTCATAAAAGCATGAAACTTGGTGCACACTACTTTCTGCCATAACCGAATTATGTATTTTGCATCATATCTCCTGAACCAAATATGACAATATATATATTTCTATAACACATAAAAGGTGATGTCTGTCCTTATGTTTTGATGGTCAAGGATTACAATGATACCATATACCTCACTCGATCCAGAGCTTACAGTAAGGGACTGTAGAGGGACAGCAATGGAACTGTAAATGCTGGTCACTCCTTATTGGGTTAGGAGACCTCTGGAGCTCTCTTAAATAAGTTGGAGGTTGAGACCAATTCTTAAAGGTTCTATGTGGAGTTTTCAGAAAGTCCTTGTTGTTAATGACACCGGTGGCCGTTAAGTGAACTGCAGTCAGCATCCTGACTCCGTAGGCACTAGTGAGCATCCTGGGCATCGGCCAAAACAGTGATGTGACATATGCGAGACTGAACATGATTTACAATCATGTTTCCTATATTTCTATGTTCCTATATTTTATTTGAACCATTGGCTCCATGATGCTAACTAGCTTGCAAATTACTAATGTTATGAAGCAACCAATGCCAGATCCATGCCACGTAGCTAAGTTACAGCTAGCTGGCTAACCTTAGCTTAGGTTACAATTAGCTAGTTGGCAGCCCCTGCCTTACATTGCTCTTGGTTTGTAGAAAGGTTTGTATTGTTACCTGATACAGTAACTTGCAACCGGCAAGCAAGCCAATTTACCAGCTAGATGCCTGACGTTATCCACTCAAGACAGTATTTTACTACGTTAGCTAGCTAGCAAGCAAGCTACGAAGACTTTACTCATTTTAAAAAGTTACTGTATGGGTATGTCAATCCCAGAGTGTACATACCAAATATAATTAAATAGTCAATAAGGTATGTAATAATTCAATACAATTTCTAATAAATTCATATGAACAGTAACAGTCTGCATGTTCCCCCTTACCTGGAAAACAATGACAAAAGCCAGTCGGACAGCCAGGACTGCCCAGAATTCCTTGGAGATCTCATATGGAGTGGTTGACCAAGGAGGTTCTCTGTAATCCTTATACCTTTAGAGACAAAATACAATCTTTTGGTTTGGTTTTCAGTTCTGACATTTATTGATAAACCAGCAACTGATTGTTTTCTTCTTATGATTCCATAATAATTTAGTTCCAGGTCCAGAGGATACATTGTTAAGACATTATATAGACACCCAGTTCTGACTAGGATGTTAATTTGATCATTTTGGGACTGATTTTAAAGTGGATCTTGGTGTCAGGGTGGGACATCTTAACAATGTAATTAAGTTTTTGCATTAATGGCGATGACAGAGTTGTTGCAAGATTGTGTATATCAGGATTATCTTGTAAATTACACATTGCTAAAACAATATGTCCGGGCCAGACAGGACATTGGGTAGACCATTTCAGAATGTGTAGCATATTAAGTTGTTAATCTGGACATGTATAAAGCTGCTTAATGCACACTGTGTACATAAACTTTAGCAGAATAGCTGAATAGGCCTGTATCGAGTATTTTGAGCTTTCGAATATTGGGTGTTGAGCACCTTAACCTTAGCTTCATTAACTTTCCAAAATATTAGGCTGTAGGCTACATAAAGTTGATAGCTTTTACTTAACTTACTGTGATAACTGTGTTGATCATTTCTACAGTAAATAAATGTACCATGTAGTACGTATGTTGTATCATGACAGTAGCAGAAATAAGAAATGACCTGGAGATGGTAAATGTATTTCAATCAAAATGCAAAACAATTAACACCACCAGGCACTAAAGTTGTTTAACTGTCAACCAAACTGCAGTAGCAAGTCCGGTGCCCAATTGCTCTGGTGTCACTATGACAGATATTCACTTTGTGTGGATCCTGTGAATTAACGGCATCATCAGCCTTGGGGGAGGAAAGGCCACACTCAGTGGGCGAATGTATCCACTCCCAGAAGGGGGTGTTCCTTGTTCTCAGGGAGAACCAGTGAAGGCACTGAGCATTCTCCCTGCTCGTGAACAGGTCGACTGCAGACTGGCCAAAGCTCTGCCAGAGGAGAGGCTCAGCTCGTCCTCGAACGTGCTGCCTCTGAACATTCTGTCTGCTCCCACATTGAGGGATCTGGGAATGTGCCGAGTTCTCGGGAACAAACGTGGCGATTGGCCCATGACAAGATTTCCACCGCCTTCATGTGAAGGTTGGGGGACCTCACGCCTCACTGTAGTGTTGTCCGTTCTCACCATGATGATTGTTGCGCATTTTCAGAGCAAAATGGAGCAGCACCTTTTGAAGGTGAGCTCCAGATGGTTGATGTGGCGGGCCGACTCCGGGCATGTCCCCCCACGCTGGTGTGTTCCGCCCTGGGCCAGTCAGGGACGCGTCCATGAAAACCTGGATGTAATGGGGAACGCACCCTAGTTGTAACCTCTTGCGGAGGCAATGGGAAGAGGTGAGAATCAGCCAGTCGTCTGTGTAGGTCAGGATTCTCATCCCCTTTCAACAGCAGAATAATAGTTATCGCTCCCTTCCTCAGGAGAGAATTTATTTCCCCCTCCAATGCTGCTAGCTCGGCGGGGTTGGAATGAGAGGTATGAAGAATGCCGCTGAAAGGAAGAGGTAGGTGGCAGAACTGCAGTGCATAACCCCTCCTCAGTATCCTGTCCAGTCAGGGGGAGATGCCAGCAGAGACGCACCCACTCCGGTTAACCATCCATAAGTGTGTCGGTGGCTCCTGCTCTGAGAGGGTGGCCAGTTCCTTCTCCTCATACACCTGCCAGTCATCCTCCTCATCGTACTCATCCCAGGGCTTGGAACGTCACTGAGCCTCTGCCTTCTTTGCCTGCGCCGCCTGTTGCAGGCAAGGCAGGAGTCAGCCTCTGCCAGGTGTTGGCAGCCAAGGAAGAAGAAGCAGGCATCGTGGCCATCTGAGACCAGCAGCGAGGAGCAGATAGTGCAAGGCTTGTTAATGACAGAAGACATCTCGGCGACACCAGACCACCGGGTGAATGTAGATTGCGAGTGAAGATCCTACTATAGTTGGCTGAGTGAAATAGGGAGATGAACAGTGGGTGCTCCTCACGTGTGTGGTTGCTGCCTCCTGATTGGGAGGTGAGCACATAGATCTGTCTCAGGGTGTTGAGTCCGTAGCATATACATAGAACTACAGGCTAAAAAGCACTGAGTCTACTGGTCTGCCTACTCTATTACATGAATCTGTTGAGCCCTATAACCCTCAAGCGCTCGCTTCAGTAGTCATTGGTGTACAGGCAGTAGTTTGGCATTTACAGGAAGTGTCAAGGGTAGTGAGTATGTATGAGAGCTGGTATCAGCAGCATTTGAATCGAGTATGCGAGTTTGTACTACTGAATGGTTGCAGAAGTGAGAGCATACAGCTATGGTTAGCCCAGAGGGGAAAACATGTATCAGTCACCACCTGCAATGCTTAAAGCAAGTTAACTTTGTCACACAGTACTGGAGTGAGTTTGTAACACTATTTAAGGTTGTGATGCTTTCAGTTGTATGACTGGCAGTTAGTTTGGCAATATATAAAGGCAGACTAGGCCTTTTGTCCACATTAAGCTGGTTACATTTATAAATGCAAAGTTTTCAAAATGGAGGTCTTCCAAAATGGCCTCCAGAGTGTGTAAATCTTAAATCTTAAAATGCTTGGTGTTTCAGTGTGTACCGGGTGAGCTTTTTCAAAATGGTGAAATAAGCTAGCCTAGTGAGGGTAGGGGGTTGTGCTCCAGTAAAATTAAGAAGACAACCTTTTGTTACCTCTAACTTTCTCTGTGATAGTTCATTTTAAATGTTAAAATAGCCTAATACACAGCACAGCTGATGTCATTAAGCTGGATTTATGTTGATTTTGACAGACAACGTTGCGATTATACATTTTTATTTTTTTTCACTGCAGCATTTGGGAATGACTGCTGGTTAACAGGTAGTATTTATGGACCGCAATTGTTCTATTTCATACTCATTCAGTTGCCTGACAACAGAAAATAAAGAACTAACAACAACTATAAGGTGAATTTGGCTGTTTTAAAACACAGTTTAGATGACCACAGAGCAGGTGGAGACTGAACAGAGGTGTAACGGGCTGGCACTCGGCAGAGTTACTGGCTGTATGTGTAGTCTCACAGAGTGTGTGGCAGCGAAGTGAAGACAGCTTTCTGTCGTTAACTTTTTCTGTGATCATGCATTAAACGTCAATATAGCTGATGATACAGCACCTGTTATCATTAACTTGGATTTGTGTTGATTATGTTGATTGATTTGTTCAGTCCGCAATATTACTGTTGTCATTATTGTCTTTCTCTGTAGAACATCAACATTGGTCTCACTTGATTAATTATACCCAGTAACACATTTCGAATGACAGTGTTATATAGATTTTTGAAATGCTAAACATGGTTTTATCATGAAATTGACAGTTGTGAACTGAGATTGATTTCCCACCTGCAGATCTCAACGGGGTAGCCAAGGTGCAACGGATCCATGGTTTCTTTGCCATCCTGGAAGTGGCTGACATTAAAGTAGGATAGCGTATGATTGACAAATCCATGCATGGAGCCATCAGGGCTGTACATGTACTGGTAGACCATACGAGGGATGAAGTCTGAAGTGAAGGATATGACAAATGCCTAGGAATTGTGGTTGGAGAGGTGGTGGCAGGGGTGAGGGTTCAGAGATTAAGGACAGAAATGGGAGTTAGGCTAATGTGAATAAATATTTCATATTGCATGTATAAACAAGACAGTGTGGAATATAACAACAAGCAGTGTCAACTTAAAATGAAACAATCCACTGGACTGTAGTAGTTAGGTTGAATATATTTAATCACTCATGCAAGAGACAAGAGTCCCAGGCACTACTCTCAATATTGTTCATTTACTTTTTTTGAAGCCTACTCAGGCCCTTAGGCCATTTGTTGTTCCGGAATACAGTAGTAGCACTTAAAAGTGTCCTACTTTTCCACCACTGTTTGCCGTTTAGTATTCTCCCGCTTCATAAAATTTAACTCACTGCTCCTTTTTTTGACACCAGGAGTTGCAAAGTGGCACCCTTATCACTACTCTATCTGTATGCAGTGAGGAGTCCCAAAGCAGTATCAGTGTTTGTGAATTCTCTTTCTGTGTGCTGGATAAGTAATCATAATTTGTTCCACACAGAGTTGCAGATATTTAGTCAAAGATCTATTAGAACATGGCTCACAGTACCACAAGGCATGGAAATATTAAATATGATGTAAAGTTAAGAAGACACCTTATCTGTGATCACTCATATGTCAGTATATCCCACGGCTGCTGACATTAACCTGTATTTATGCAGACTTTGTCAGACGATGTCGCAGTCATAAAATATAGATTTGATTAGCAGCCAGCAGCCTGCTAGTCAACAGGTATTATTTATGAGCCGTGACCAAATCTATTTCAATCTATTTCTTACTTGCTCAGTTGTCTGACACCAGAAACAGAAAAAAACATGTATATACTGTATATGATCACCTGTACTGTGTTTTAATGCAGCTGAATTCATTAAAACACATCACAGATATATATCAAATATATATATATATTTTTAATTTGTATATATATATTGATATATATCAAAAATATGATCACCTGCACTGTGTTTTAATGCAGGTCAATTCATGATATAGTTTATCTCATTTACATGTTTCTGGTGTCAGACAACTGAGCACACATATTCTTACTTGCTCAGTTAAGCTTAAGCTAAGCAGTTCAATACTTGAATCTAATACTAATGGTGAGAATCTTAGAAGAGGTCTAATAAAAATCAAATTAGTCTGATTTTAAAGAAGCTCAGTGGTATCATGTGTTGTTTCTCTCAGGCTGTGACATGCTCTGATATAATCTCCTTATTATGGTAATGGTAAAGAACTTGCCTTCCCTGTCTGTATACAGGCCACAATGTAGCAGGAAACGTCTTGTTGTTGGCAGAACTGTCACAGTCTGTTTTTTCTGGGATGCCAGGTTTGTCTGTGTCCAGCAGTCTCAATGGCCAGGCGTGGTCACTCAGTCTAAATTTAGTTAAAGTCCTTCTCATTTTCAGGTCACCGTTCCTGACAGTGCTAAATAGCATTGAAGTTTACTATTGTACTTTACTAATGTACTTCTTCCTCTTTGGCAATGGTGGAAGCTGGGGTCAATGGCTTTAAGCTGTTTATAAAAGTGTGTTGCTCTTTTTTTGGATCCTAATTAAAAGTGGAAATTGGCCCAATTCAGCTCAACCTCCATTGACTCCAAGGATGTTCTTATAAATTTTGGTGTGGTTTCAGCTGGGTGTTTATCCCAAAGCTTATAGTCTTCTCCCACATCTCACAATAGTGAATTTGGTTCAATTATGGATTTGAATATTTTTAGCTAGGTGTAAGTTGATGTAATTTTAATGTAATTTTGTTGAATTTTAATTATTTTTCTATTTATATCCCTATTTATCTTTTGTTCTACCTCTTATCTGCGCTGTAACAATGTAAATTTCTCCACTGTGAGACTATTAAAGGATTTCTGATTCTGATTCTGATTCTGATGTAGGTAGGTCTGCAGATTTCTGGACATGTGACCTCTACTATTTGTACTACCATATCAAACATATTATTTATAAAGAGTATGAAATATATATTGTTTTCTTTTAATTTCTTATATTGGTTTCAGTTTTTTGTTTTCCTTAATTGTTTATTTTGAGCGACCTATCGTGTTCTTTGGGCCATTTTGGATAATTTAACCAGTATGATTTACATGAGCCTATAATATTTACAATTATATATTTATTTATTTATGTGAGACTATTTTCTCCTTTGATTTCATTTCTTCATTGTCTTTAATTTATTTGGATATTTTACTTTTTTATTTCATCATTAATATGTTCTTTTGACTGGTATGTAAATGGCTAAATGGCTATATTTATATAGCGTTTTTAATCGTAAGTGGTTTTTGCAACACTGTAACCACTGTGTACACAATATTACACAGCTTCAAATGAAACATTTCACTATTACTCTAAGGTTAAAGTGTTGACTTTCAGGGTATTAGGGGGTATTCACATCCATATTTGGCCCTTTTTACCCTTGGGTGGTATGTAGAAAAAGGTTTACAGTTTGCACATGGATGTGAATGTAAACACCCTCAAATTAAAGCTGAAATTCTGCATCTGCCTGTCACTGTATAGTTTCAAATCCAATGGGATGGAGTACAGAGCTAAAAAAGACCGCACAGTACATGCATTAGCATAAATGAATACGTTCATGTTTTACTTACATTAATGATGACGGCCACTTTTGCTACCCCTCTTAGTATGTTGTACCATATACCTGTAGACATCAACAATATGTATCAACTGCTGGATTTTAGAGATAAGACTGGTTTCTGTTTTCTACACTGAAGGAATATGTTTACAGGAACATTTTCAGCAACAACACTTCACCAAGATCTCACTATATTCCTTCACTATCGGGTACTTTCATGCATTTTATGCCTTTTACTACAGTATGTTGAATATAACCCACCAATGTCTTTGGCTCTTGCTGCCACTGGTCTTCGCAACTCAGCCACAAATTTTTTGGCATCAAGTCGTATTTCGATGATGTTGTTGAGCAGAGCAAAGAGTGGTGCCAGGGGGAAGGATGCCACGAACAATGTAACAAAACCAAACTGGATGACTGGACACAGAAGAAGACAAAAGAATATATTAGAAAGTCATCACTACTAACTGTCAGCCTTATATCTATGATTAAATCCAGCCTAGACTGATGTAAATATACTTTAGTTACTAAAGCCCTATACAGTAGATTAACAGTATATTATGGCACCTTTCTAAGTAGTAAGAAATAAACAATAAATAAACAACAATTTCCAACACATAAACTAGGAATGTGTGGTGAGAATGTGTGAAAAATAAAGTGGGAGATGGAATATAAATAATAGAACAGTTTTAGTTTAGTTGTTTAGTTTGTTAATTTGTTAGGGTTGGTGTTTTTTAAACATTTTTTTTTACTATTTTTTGTTGAGCACTTTGTAAAGTCAGTCCATATCAGTGCTATAAAAAAAAATCACTGATTGTCTTTCTGATTCTTAATAATGATGATTGAGATATCACTGCTGGTGATGGTTTATAGGTACATGTGATGAATTAGTGGTACGGGCGCTATAAATACCCACAGCCATGTGTAATGGTCGGGCGTAATGACAGCTGCTCTGGCATTATTGAAGAACCTCACTGATGTGGGACAATTGGTAAAATTTCACTTCTCCTTGCTGATCTTTTAATTGACCAGTCTGATGACTGCTGGAGCAGGCAGAGGTATTGCAAACATGCAAAGGGGTAATTAAAGGTGTGTCTTAACCCTAGTACACGTGCCCCCACTTCCACAAAGATTGAGCCGCTATCTTTCTTTAATTGTATTTCCCACTGTAACTGCATTTACATTGTTGAATTTACTTTGTGATATGATCAGTGGTGGGTATGTCTGCCTTGTTTCATTACTTAATATGGGAGTATTCCGCAGGGTTGCAGTATTTACATTGTTTCATTGTGATAGAGAGCAGAGGTCACGTTTAGCAGGTTTGCAGTGGAGATGACTTTGCTAGATATGTGTAACTGAAAAGGAGAGGATCACAGAGTCTTTTTTCAACTTGCTTCATGTTGTCTTCACCATTAACAATCTCTACCACAGCACAGCACTGGCAAATGCATGAAGATGCAAAAGCTACCTAAAGGACCTCAAAACATTGAACCTTGAACAATGTAATGTAAATCAATATGATCTGATGAATCATCATTCAGCCTGATGATTCAGACTAATGAAACATGGGTTGTCTTTGATTCACTCTTGTTCACTCTGGTGTTAGCCAAGTATTTATCTGGATCTGTATCAGTACAAGGTTAAAGACTAAATAAAACCATACTTGTGAGTGTTTAGCTTCTGTTTTTGTGTAGTGCTGAGGACACAAAGTGGCGTGTATGTGTGTGTGTGTGTGTGTGTGTGTGTGTGTGTGTGTGTGTGTGTGTGTGTAGGGATACTGTGTGTGTGGTACTGACTCATTTCCATATATTCAGGTGTTAACCCAGCAAATGGTTCCAGGAAGTGGTCAGTTTCATATCTCTGCAGCTTCTTCTGTCTCTCTTCTTCTTGAAAAGCCCCTTGCTTTGACCGAATGTAGCGAATCAGCTTCTTCAGCTTGCTGAGGAAAATGCACGCACGCACGCACGCACGCACGCACACACACACACACACACACACACACACACACACACACACACACACACACACATTAAATGTGTGAACACACAAGCATGCACACACTTTCCGTCTTTCCTCTAGTGGTATGTAGCCATGCATGGTTTCTGTTTTACCAGCTGATTCACCTCCTAGAGACCATCTTTGAATACAACCACCTGCTACCATTGGATCAACATTCCATACTTAAGATAGCACATGAGCCAGTTCCATTCCATGAAAATTAAATGCTTGTGTGTTATTCAAAACTAATCACTCTTCCAGAGAGCTGAATAATATAAGGGATACTCCAATTAGCCTAGCATATACAGTATCTTTAATATTTAGGCCACGTTTCTGTTCATTATTGCTAAACTGTGATATATAAGTGTCTGAAATTGCACATCATTTAGAAAGAAAGAAGCACTGTTCCATGTGCCTACAGGCTAGATGGGGATGAATATAATGTATTTGTTTAGTATTGCCTTTGTTCCTAACTTGGAAGGTAACAGTGATTTGGGGGAGATTACTTCATGTTCAGGCCTTGTGTACTTCATGACAATGTGATGTGTAATGATAACAATCAATTTAAAGTGATGCATACTTACGGTATTCCAATCTCAAAAAGGTTGTTCTGAATTAGCTGTTTTCCCAACATGGTGATACTCAGCTGGATACACAGCTCCATCAGACAGCCTCCATGAGTACACTGTAAAAGAGTCCAAAACTACAGTCCACAACAGCAAAAAAGCATTGTACTAACAAGTAGACCTAAAGTAAAATGAGAACATATATGTAAGGGAAAACACCTGGCTACATGCTGAGACTTTTTTTTTGTCAAACACATTTCTATCTTCTAGTGTGTGCTAGATGAACCAAAAAATAAGACATTCTTTATGATTCTGTCTTGACAGGTGTAATTCCACTGCATATGCAATGGATGTTGAACAGTTGGTGTTTTTTTCATTGTGCTGCTTTGTCAGTGTTTTCTCCCCTTTCCGGAGAACTTTGACAACCTCACGTCATGTTGTCATACTTGAGTGTGGAGGTTCCTTCTTGACTTTGGGAACATATCCTCCTCCTCCTCCTATCCCATGACTTGGTGATGTCGTTGGGGCACCAGTGAATACGTAGCTACCACATCCCTCCATCTTTCCCTGTTCTCCACCGCTCTCTGGGACTCCGTAAAACTCATGCCCGTCCATTCTCGGATGTTGTCCTCCCATCTTTTCCGCTGTCTTCCTTGTCTATGGCCTCCCCTGACTGTCCCTTGCAAGATTGTTTTTGCAAGACCTTCTGAGTGGGAGATATGACCGTACCATTTCAGTTTCCGTTTCTTTACGACTGTGAGTAGGTCATCATAAGGTCCTATTGCCTGTTTCACTCTCCTGCGGACCTCTTCATTTGAAACATGATCGGTGTAGTGGATGCCAAGTACCTTCCTGTAGCATCTCATCTCGGTTGCTAAGATCCTTTTCTGTAGTTCTGCTGTGAGTGTCCAGGTTTCACAGGCATATAAGAACACTGATACGACAAGGGAGCGCATTAGCTGGATCTTGTGCCTCATATTGATGTTTTTATCTTTCCAGATGATTTGGAGTTTTGCTATTATAGCGGTAGTTTGTCCAAGCCTTGCTACCATCTCAGGTTTTGAGCCTTCGTCTGATTTGATGGAGCCGAGGTATTTTAATGTCTTCACTGTTTCAAGTATTGCCCCGCCGACTTGTATGTCAGAAGTGATGCCTTGGGTATTGTTGGTCATCAGTTTGGTTTTCTCAGCACTGATCTCCATGCCAAATGCAGAGGCTGCCTTGTCAAGATAGTCAACCAGGCTGGTTAGTTCATCTTCGTTTCCAGTCATCGGCGAAGCGTAGGTTTGTAATTGTTCTTCCTCCGATGGAGACGGTGCCTTCATGATCTTCCAAGGCTTCTTCCATAATTCTCTCTAGGAAGATATTGAAGAGAGTAGGTGATAGTAGACAACCCTGTCTTACTCCAACAGTAGTGCGAAACCAGTCACCTTTTTTGCCGTTCAGGAGAACAGCGCTTGTGGTCTTGTCATAAAACTGTTCTATTATTCGTATGAGGTTAGCACTTATATTGTATTTTCTCATGGTTGCCCACAAAGCAGCATGCCACACTCTGTCGAAAGCCTTTTTGAAATCGATAAAGACGTGGTAAAGATCTTGTTGGTGTTGGAGGTATTTTTCACAGATTATTCTCAGATTGAATATTTGCTCAACGGTGTTCCGTCCTGCTCTGAACCCTGCTTGTTCTTCCGCAATGATGGTCTCTGCTTCAGGTTTCAATCTGTTCATTAGGATTTTTAGTATGACTTTGCTTGGGTGACTGATCAAGCTGATGGTACGATAGTTCTGGCACAGCTGCAGATTCCCTTTCTTAGGTAAGGTGATTATCAGCGATTGGGTCCAGGAAGTTGGCCATCTTCCAGTGTTCCAGATCTTATTACAGATGGTAGTGAGCGTAGATATCATTGCTTCACCTCCAGCTTGGACCAGTTCCGCCGGTATGTTGTCTGCTCCTGCCGACTTTCCTCGTTTCAATGCCTTGACTGCTGCTTCAATTTCTTCCTTTAAGATCGGGTGTGTGTCCTCTTCTGATGTTGATTGTTGGCAGTTTAAAACATATATACTGTGATAAAAATTCTAAACCCAGGTACCACTATTCCAGAAACCTTTGGCCAATTCCTACAGCCTTCTCCAGGACCAGCTGTTATCACTTGACCAAAGTTCTGTACTTTCACATGAAACACATGACTCCTGAGCAAGTTCCACCTGCTGAAGAAGGCTGTGGCATACGGCTAAGAGCTTTGGGAACCTTGAGTTTAGAATTTTATCCCAGTATTCCAAGTATGTATCTAAATCATCATCATCTAAGCCTGAAAATACTGCTCTGCTCAAGCTACTTTACCTGGATCCAAACAACTTACTATATAACTTGGTTGTTATTTTGGTGTCCAATGGTTTCCATAAAGACACATCATCTTTTGATATGCTGAGTTATTGGCTATATTTAGCAGAAGACAAAATCATGGAGTGTTTGTAATAATTGTGGTAATTCTTTTACAGTCAATAATCAAAAATCTTGCCAAACCTTTGTATGATGTATCTTATAAGTAGCATAAATATTAGATGAATCAAGACCATTAAAGTATTAAAATGATTATGCTGTCTGACACTGGTACACGGACAAATCTGGCCAGCCCGAATCCACCAATATGTTTGGTATTTTTCACTGTACAGATAGTATCACCAGCAGTGGAGTCAAGTTGAGCAGTACTGAACAATCTCAGCAGTGAGTCCCAGCTATGTCAAGCCCAGAGGGAAAAACATGCCAGTCAGTCACCATCCGCACTAGCTAAAGAAAGATACACTTTTACATTAACAGTATTTACAGTAACATATAATACCTCGGGAAATACTGCAGTATTATAGGTCTGAATTCAGCAATACTCCACCCACCTAGAGAATGTTTTTGACTAACCACCAACCAAATTCTGGAGAAGCATTTTTTTTTTAAAGCCACAACATTTTGTATTTATTAGTTTCACTGTTCAATTATATTTTCTCTCCATTAATCTTTCATTAATGTTTATTTTGGTTTATCTAATTTGAACAGTTTTTGTCTAAAACTGTCAAACTAACTCAAAAAGATTAAAATGAGCCTTAAAAAACATGAGCAAGGTGTGTAATCTGAGAATGGTAGCTACAGCCCAGGCTGGTTGTTCATTTGTCAATATATAAAAGTTGACTAGGCGGGAGAAAGTGAGAGCTTCTGTCAGTGTCTGCAAGGCTGTGGCTATTTCGTGGAAGCAGTATATAACACTGCAAACCCAGAGTACATACCAAACTCAAAAAAGTATCAGTAGAAAGGACATGGTGGTTGGTTATTCCTTTAGCAGCACTAGGTGTATGTTTTATGAAACATCCAAGGTGTTTACATGATAATATAAACATTGTAAAATATGGGTTTTATTTTTATTTCAGTTGCCAAAACTCTGTTTTAAGAGTGAACAATGTGAATGTCAACAAAGTGGAGTACAAGGGTCTTTAAAAGATTTTGTTTGCAGATCATTTGTAAAAGTGTAACCCTTACCTCTTCCATTCTGTAGGATTCAAACACATACAGGTAGCTGCCTGGTCTGCCTACCAGTCTAAAATGGGAAAAATGAATGCAAGGGTTAAGGGCAGATATAAAGTGTTCTTTATCTTAAAACATTTATTTATCATTTTCGACATGTATTGAAATTGTTGTGGTTAATGATATTAGTTAGAGCTACAAAATTACACTTTAAAATATAATGAAGTTACTAACCTTCCCCTGAAGAAAGCAATGTAGATGATGGGGGTGAAAGCATTGACAAACTTGAGAATGAAAGTCTTGAAGATGAGTCGTTCCTCAAAACTCCGGTCTGTTTTAGGAACCTCTAAAAATGAACAATGACGATTTTCTTAGATTTTTTTGCTATTTGCAATGAAAAACAGGCAATACAGTTACTTCTGAACACAGGCCATCCATCATCCAGCCACATGCTGCATTAAAATGATTTACAAAATCAATAACAGTGTATGAGTGTCTTTCCACTTTGATGTATGAATATGACATTATCCCATTATGATTATATTAACCAAATCAGATATATTAATTGGTAGATTGTCTAAAAATAATCTAATGTGGGAAAACTCAAATACTGGGACACTATCAGTCTTTAAAGATAACTAGACATGGATGTCATTCCAAAAAGGTTTACTTACAGATCATGTAAAAAAAATGATTTAAAAAGGTTTCTGTTTCCAATGTGTAGAAAGAGCACAGTTTGTATCCCAATCTGAATCTATTCTGTAACAAAACCCAGGTAGGATAAATAAATGTTAGAGTTTTGTAAAATGTGTTCCTTTAACTGTGGGGGCAACCGGCAAAAATAACTAACGAGTAAAGGTGTTTTTAGATATGAGGAATCAAACTCATAATGATGAGCCTCAATTCTTGCCTCATAGTCAGCAAAAATGTTCTTCTTGATAACTTGATAATCCTTGAGAAGGCAGTTGCCAATCAGTTGTGTGACTTTCTACACAACAATAAGCTATTTGAGGATTTTCAGTCAGGATTTAGAGTACATCATAGCACAGAGACAGCACTGGTGGAAGTTACAAATGACCTTCTAATTGCATCCGACAAAGGACTTGTCTCTGTACTTGTCTTATTAGATCTTAGTGCCGCATTCGATACTATTGACCATCACATTCTATTACAGAGACTAGAACATTTAATTGGCATTAAAGGCACCGCACTAAGCTGGTTTAAATCCTATTTATCAGATCGATATCAGTTTGTACATGTTAACGATGAATCCTCTATGCACGCCAAAGTTAGTCATGGAGTTCCACAAGGTTCTGTGCTTGGACCAATTCTATTCACCTTATATATGCTTCCTTTGGGCAATATTATTAGGAAGCACTCCATAAATGTTCATTGTTATGCAGATGATACCCAATTATATTTATCGATCAAGCCAGATGAAACCAATCAATTGGCTAAACTTCAAGCATGCCTTAAGGACATAAAAACCTGGATGACCTGCAATTTTCTGATGTTAAACTCAGACAAAATCGAAGTTATTGTACTTGGCCCCCTTCGAAACACATTATCTAAAGATATAGTTTCTCTAGATGGCATTGCCCTGGCCTCCAGCGACACCGTAAGGAATCTTGGAGTTATCTTTAACTCCAAGATTCCACATAAAACTAACTTCAAGGACAGCCATTTTTTTACTTACGTAACATTGCAAAAATCAGGCACATCCTGTCTCAAAAAGATGTAGAAAAACTAGTCCATGCATTTGTTACATCTAGTCTGGATTATTGCAACTCTCTATTATCAGGCTGCCCTAATAAGTCCCTTAAGACTCTCCAGCTGATCCATAATGCTGCAGCACGTTTACTGACAAGAACCAGAAAAAGAGATCATATTTCTCCAATACTAGCTTCTCTACACTGGCTCCCTGTAAAATCCAGAATAGAACTTAAAATCCTTCTCCTCATCTTCAAAGCCCTAAATGGTCAGGCACCATCATATCTTAAAGAGCTCATAGTACTCTATTACCCCACTAGAGCACTGCACTCGTACGGGAGACAGACACCCTCCTCACATTTAAGAGTAGGCTTAAGACTTTCCTCTTTGATAAAGCTTATAGTAGGGCTGACTCAGGTGACCCCTGAGCCACCCCTTAGTTATGCTGATATAGGCCTAGACTGCCGGGAGACTTCCTATGATGCACTGAGCTCCTCTCTCCTCCTCTCCCTCTCCATCTGTACGCACTCATATCCCATCAATGCTTGTTACTAACTCAACTTCTTCCCGTAGTTGTGTGCTTTCTCTCCTCTCTCTCTCTCCTTCCTGTTGCTTTCTGCAGGTGTTTCTGCCTCCGGAGCTGTAGAGTCTGGATCTATGGTTGCAGGTCACCTGCTGCCCCCATGTTCCTGCTCTACACCCACTGCTGCTATTACTGTTATTGCTCTTATTATTAGTATTACTATTATTATATTGCTATTAGTATTATTTCTATTAATATTAACATCAATACCATTACCACAACTATTACTTTACATCTCTATGTGGAACTGTATTGTGCTGCTGTATGTTGTCTTTCCTCCTGCTCTCTCTCAAAACCTAAGTTTTGAGAGAACCAGTCTGGTTTGAATAGGCACTTCTTGTTTAGTGTAATTACCCTGTTGTTCCTCAAGTGGGAGTTGTGTGGAGAGAAATGATGGGAAAATACCATTACCAACATATGGCCTGTTTGTGGAACATAGACAACAATAAAGGTAGCTTTGGTCAGTGAAAGTTACACTTAAGAGGGAAGTTGACACCCACTGATTTATCAAATAATTTGTTTGGTATGTGAAACCACACAGAATGTGGTTGGGAGAGACATTTCTTCATCTAGTTTTACCTCTTGTAGCGCTATGGAGTGGAGTTGCTTTTGCATGAGTGGGCCACCATTTGGTTTATCTTGGATAACACGGATGCGATATACTTTCCTGCAAGTGGTTTCACACTATCCCACTGGTCAACAGGTGTCGGTAACACGTCAAAATATGCTGGGTTACCATTATGACAGTATAAGACCCTAGATTTGCGAAACTATCATGAGATATGTACACGTTGTTTATTCATTTTGCGCGTTGTTTGTCATTGTGTACCATTACCACGGAGCCACGAGAAGCATTGACATTTTGGTACATTACCACGAGAAGCATTGGTATACTGGTTGCAATGTAGTTTAAGCAGGTCTTCTGGCAGAAAACTTTAGGAAGTCAGGTGGCGTAACATAACGAGTGACAAAGTCGGTCGTGTCTAGATGGTAACCCTAGATTTGTGAAACTCTCGCACATGTGCATGTGATTCAGCACAGTAGCACTTGGCACATGGGAGAAGTTAGCCCTGAGGGCTTTAGCCTTTCTGCCAGAAAGCCTAACCAAGTAGTTTTGGTGCCTAAACCTAACCAAACTGCAACTGTTTCACAACATCAACCACATGTTAAAAAGCCTTTGTTTGGGTTTAGGAAAAGATCATGGTTTGGATTAAAATAATAAGTAAATGTTAACTTTTGGTTTTCACACGGGACACAAACAGCGTTCTCCTGGGTGAAAGCCCTGTGTTTGACCCATCCATCCATTCACCCACCATTCACTCCGACCTGTTCCCTACATGGATTTTGTCGCTCTTTATTACCTGTGCTCCACAAGTTGTATCTTAGTCTCTTTGCAGACACTAGTTTGCCTGGACAGAGCCCACATCTGGTTGTGAACCATCCCAAACTGGATGATAATTTCCTCTGTCCAAGACAGTGCATAGTGTCCACAGCAGCTTATCAGTTGAACGAGGAACAATTTGTATTGATAGTGTATTGATAACTGTAGCTGAAGCACCCATTTTATATTGTACCGTGCATGCTCCAGGCAGGCCATTTTCAATTCTGCATTTTCTTGCTGTAAAATGTTTATTTGGCTTCTAAGACTTTTGTTAACCTCTGTAACGTCTTTAATCCCAGCCGCATTGAACTAACCAAGATCTCATTACTTAACTTAAACTTCACTTTGCACCTCTTACCTGGGAGAACAACTTTGTTAGCTTTGCTATTGAACTTTTGTACTTCATACTACATGTCAAAATTACTTCCGTTATCATCTTCAGGAGCAGCCTTTTTACTGGTTGCCATGGTGATTAAGACATAAATTAGTTCAACTAACAGTGCCTACACAGCTTGTGACCGCTCACTCCACCATCTTGCCCCCAGGCTAGTTTACTGATCTCAAGCTAACGTAATTGCTAGTATGCAGGTAGTTTCTACCTTATACCAAAAGGCGTTAGAGATCTCAAATGAATGAGTTTCAGTTATTTATAACTCTATAACTCTTATTTTTATATATTTTAGCTTATCTCTGCACAGTCCATAAATTAAAAGTAAGTGCATGCACATCCCAATATTACATCAGATGCATTAGGCAAAAATAATAATATTAAAAATAATATCAACAGAAAAGGTGCCCGCACACTGAATGAAAAGGTAACAGTGACCCACTAATCTCACAATGTGACCTATTGACCTAGTGCCTGAGCCAGTTCTACACCTGACCTAACTTACCTAACACAGTGAGCCATCGTGCCACAGCTCCGTACACCTCGTCCAGTATGAGGATGACCACCAGGTTGATGATGGCTGCAGTGGTTTTAACCGTCAGTTGTACATGGTTCCTAGTGATCGGATTGGAGCTCATATGAAGAGCGGCTTTGGTGGAAATCCGGTAGAGGATCACGCCAAACACAATGGCAAACGTAACACCAATCTGACAATGAAAATGTTTGCAGGATTACAAACAGAATACATAAAATAAATAATCATTCCTTAACCTTTCCATAACTAATCAATAATGTACACTACATGCAGAGAATGTGGTTCTTCTTACCATCAACAGCATCATGACAATGTTAGTCATGTAGGCAGGGAGGCGGTCTTGACATGTGAGCTTTTCCATCTAAAAATGAATGAATAAATAAAAACATATTCTGTGAAGTGTTGAACAGAGCAAGGACTGTTACAGCAGACACGTCAATTTGGCAGATTTTTCAACATAAAACTTCCAAGGAGTAGTGCAGCTTTAATTTCAGTAGAACCGAATACAAATCAAAACTCTGTAAAGCTGTTTCTTGAACTCCTAGAGTACTAGCATTTTGTTCAACTGCCAACTTGAGCTTGTTAACCTGAGAATTCATGGCCTTGACATTCATCAAAAGCAGAGTTCATTCATGCGCTCCAGACTTGGAGCCAGCTTTTTTACTAGATTTATTCAAAATCCGTCAAAAAGTTGACAGAAGAGAAAAATAAAGTACAATATACAGTATAGTACAGTATACAGTAGTAGAGCTCCAGATGCCTGCCATCTAATCGTAATCATAATCTTCTGTCCTTTTGAACCATACCAAAAGTTAATCTCTCTACTTATGGATCACCATGCAGTGTTCTTTTAGAATTCACCCTTTATATCCAAAGCAGTGGGTAATTTAGTCAGAATGATTCCCATCATCCATTGTGACAACTACAAGAACTATAGAGGAAGACATGCTGTCCTCTAAAAGAGAAAAAGTGAATATAGCCAAGATTCTGGAAAAAGACAGAGATGTGAACAGCACAGCTGGCTACCCACCTACATTAACATATCGTCAGTAGGCTACACAGTGTGGTGCATTGGTTCAGAATGTTGAATCATCTGCCCCTACCTGCTTTAATTTGTCAGGATTTTAAGTTGTAATGTAAATTTCTTATATACCATATATGATATTCAAACTATATTCAAACAAATCCATGCTTACACTTATTATGATGCACATAACCATGGCAACGATAACTGAGTCACAGTAGTTAAAACAAATTCAGTCCAAGTTTTTTGTTTGTTTTTTTCAGTCCAGTAATGTATCTGGATCGAATATGTAAAATGCTAGATAGAGTGTGCAATAAGAATAATGAGATTTGTTTTTTTGGGTGACTTAAATATTGACTGGAATGCAAGGTGTTGTTCACTTAAAAATAAGCTGCATTCTCTTAGATGCATGTAATATGTCAAGTCAACAAGAATATATCGAAAAGCTGACGGCTCAGAAATATCCACTTGCATTGACCTAATTTTTACAAATGTCAGTGACTTATGTTCAAAAGCGGCATCAATACCAGTAGGATTTAGTGATCATATTTTAATTGCAATTGTAAGGAAAACTTCCAAAAGCTGGGCCAAAAGTAATACTAAAAAGAACATTTCAATGCTAGCAATATTGATTGGTCTGCAGTTCTGAGGGAGGAAGATCCTGATCTGGCATTCAGGGCTTTTAATAAGTTATTAATACCGCTTATTGATAAACATGCCCCTGTAAGGAAGAGGACAGTGAGAAATGTTGTGGTTCCATGGCTAGATCAAGAACTTAAAGACTACATGGCACAAAGAAACCAAGCTAAGGCAGGAGCAATCAAATCGGGTGATCCATCTGATTGGAGAATCTATTGCAAATTAAGAAATTATGTAACTAAGTTGAATAAAAAGAAAAAAAAGACACGCTATCAAGATATAATTAAAAATTCTTATTTAGACAGTAAGAAAATATAGAATACACTCAATGAATTACTGGGTAGGAAGGCCAAGATAACTACATTATTCTTGGACGCTGATGGAACCTTTCTCACTAGATCAACAGAAAGAGCTAATTATTTAGGCAAATCTTCTGAATTTGCATGAATGTATGGATCCAAGGCATGAAACAGAAGAAGGAACAAAATAATGAAAAATAATTCATGCAAGTTTAAATTTAAAAAGTAAGTATTAGTATAATAGGAAAACTATTAGCAACCTGTAAGGAGACGATATCAAGATTGGATAATCTTGATGTAAAATTATTAAAAGCAGTATCTGATTTGAGTGCTCCGCCTATTTGCTATATAATTAATTTCAGTTTGGAAAAATGTGTCTGTCCATTGGATTGGGAATGAGCTAAGATTTTTCCAATAGCTAAACACAGCAAAGAACCGTTTTCAGGCAAAAATAGCCACCCAATAAGTTTACTACCATCTCTGAGTAAAATTATGGAAAGAATAGCATTTAAACAAATTTATAAGTATTTCTTTACAAACAATTTATATACTGTGTATCAGCATGCGTACAAAGAAGGGCACTCCCTAACTACTGCATTAACTCAGATGACTGATGACTGGATGAAAGAAATTGACAAGAAAATGATAGTTGGCGTTGTATTGTTAGGTTTTAGCGCAGCATTTCATATAACTGATCATACGTTTTTATTTAATAAATTGAATTGTTATGGCTTTGAATCATCTGCAGCTGCATGGATCAGAAGTTATCTTACAAACAGGAAATATACAGTAATGGTAGTTACTCTGAGGTGAGAGCAGTAAAGTGTGGTGTTCCTCAAGGGAGTTGTTACGGGCCAATTTTGTTTTCAATTTTTCCTGATGATTTTCTATTAAAGGGTAATGCCGGTATTTTTAAACCTCGGCCCTCTTTTTACATATTTTGGGGTCTAAATGACTAATAGGTACAAAAAGTTTTGGAATTGGTCCAGTAGATTGCCTCAGCCAGCAACCAAGAAAGGGGCTGCAATGGCTGAAACGTAATCCTTG
Organism: Macquaria ambigua; assembly: GCA_008360985.2. Lineage (NCBI taxonomy): Eukaryota > Metazoa > Chordata > Actinopteri > Centrarchiformes > Percichthyidae > Macquaria > Macquaria ambigua. The sequence goes on along the minus strand of VMKM01000607.1, from coordinate 77,221 downwards.
GGAGCATTGCGTCTGTCTGTCCACTAAAAGTGCTTGTTGTTGCCACTGACAGGCTCAGGCTGTTATTCTAAGTGTCTGACAACATTATGGAAAGGACCCCTACAGAGACAGACCTTTTTGTTAAAGAGTAAGATAATGTTTTGTTTAACTAGAAACAGAAGTCTTGCTTAAGGAGAAGTCTTGCTCTGAAATCTCGTGAGAGGTGAGTTGTTGCAGGAAGACGACAGTGGAAACGTGAGTCAGAGTTGGAGTGAAGAGTTTGGAGTTTACATAGAGGAACTGCTAGCAAGAATTTATTTCCAAAGTCATGGCTGAATATTTAGCTGATTTCGACAATGTAGATGAGGCATTTGAATTCGATGGCTGTCCCTGTTTATTTGAGCCAGAGTATACCGATGAAGAGCTCCAAGAAATTGAGGAGAGAACGAGGAGAGAGAGAGAGGGGCAACAGGCAGTGGAGGGTAAACCAGCTGCAAGGCCACGAAGCTCGGGAAACTGGTGGTGTTCCTGTGGGTGCTGTGACCCTATGCCCACAGAGACAGAATACCTATGTTGTAAAGAGTGGGACCTGTTGATGCCCAATATTGGTGGTCTTGATGTGTCCAAGAATGATACCTCAGACACTACACAACGTTGCGTCACCAAGTCAGAGGATTTCCCCCCTCTGATCAAAAGGGCTGTGCTGGAGACACTCTTTCATGTGCCCAAAATAAACTGGAAGAGGCGGCCATGACCACAGGGACCAAATGGGCAACTATCCACTGAGTAAGTATACCTAACATATTTACATGCATGTCATTTCTTTACCTAGAAATGTCTGAGATGAGTAATTACTGTTGCATAACTTATTTTGGCTTCATACTTTTCGCAGATCAACTTGACCCTCTCCTCCAGCCAGTGCAGACTTGTGGCCTACCATGTGGTGCTGGAGCAGGTGCTCAAAGGAGAGCGCCTTGGTCATGGCAAGAGAAGAGTGTTGCCTAGCTGCACGTCACTGCCATCAGAAGTAAGTACCCCTCCCCCACTGGCACTTACATAGGGTTCAAGGAGGCAGAGGACATGTTCAGAATTATCTTATATAATTCTGCATGCACACCTATCCCACAAGTGACTCTTCAATAACTGTACCTTCAACTGTACTGCTGAATGGTCTGTTGAACCTTTTCTGTTTGCCTTCCATTTCAAATCTTTGAATACAATCACTGTAAAAGCAAATACCCCTCCACCCACTGAGGTATATAAGGTTCTTGTTTATAATTCTGTATACCTAACTATGCCATGTTTTTTTTAATAATTCTACATTTTTAGATATTGATGCTGAACATTGTAAGTTTCCATCATTTACAATAATAATATAAGAACAGCACACCTGTGTTTCTGTCTCTTTATTTCAAATCTCTGAATACAGTTTCTGTCTTATAAAAACAATGTAGCTGTTGGCTAGTCAGTTCAGCTTCAGTATTGTTTGAATTTTGACATATATGTTGAGCTAGTAATTCTGTCTTATCAGGCCTTGGAACAGAAGCAATGTTGTGAAGTAGACTTCTTTGGCGTGGTTGACGATGGGGGCAAAGGCTCTGAGTACACAACACTCTTGGTCCTATTTCCTCTCCAGGACACACTCCATGAGGTCATGACAGAAGGCGTGCTTGGCTTGGCGTTTATAGATGGGCTTTGCAACCCATTGTTGACTTTGTTTGGAATATGAATATCAGTACTGGGATTTTACTAAGAAAAAGAAGAGAACAATGTTAGTGTGTAGTTGTAGTTCACCATCTCATTGACGCACATGAATTCACTAGGTAGTTTTAGGTGAATGCAGTTGTTATATGACAGAATGACAGTATCAAGCTTACACTAATGCCTTGTGATGAACACCATAAACAGTCAAGAACATCTATTCTACTAGGTCCAACTTTGACAAGTATGAGTCTGTATTTTGTCTTTCTCCTTTCTCCAGGTTCTGTACAAAGGTAAGTATGACACATACTGTTTCTTCTTTATCTTACAGGTACTACACAGTGTTTATTAGATGTTTCATGGATTTCAACATTTCTCAACTTTCCTAATGCCACTCTATATCTCATGAAACATGTTGCTGAGCTCTGCACAGAATATTTTCCCAGCAACAACATCAACAATTTAGACTGTGCTGGAGCTATCACTAGACATTCCCAGTAATTTATCACATCTTTACCTTCATTTGTTGTTGGGTGTGGTCTGCAAACATTGGCATGATCCAGCTGGGTACGGGCCCTCATGGAATCATATCTGAAGTGCAGCGTCTTCTGAGCACAGAGATCCTGTGTTGGTGCAAGTTTGAAAACCAAAGTTGGTGCTACATCCACAGATGACAAATTAATATTTGTACAACTAGAAATAGAGAAAGTGTGAGTTTGCTAGCTGGGTGTATAAGTAGCAGCAGTGGTAGAACAGCAGTAGAACAGTGGTACTAGTCCTCACAGCAGTGGACTTTTACTTAGTAAGTGTTGAACTTGAATGAAATACATTTGACTCTGTAAACATGGCATACCAGTGTGCTTGAAGCATGTCATCTGCTTTAAGTCTCAAAGGAGATTCTTGTCCATCACAACTGCTTTGAGAGCCTGGAAAGCAGGTGAATCTGCTTGGAGTCACATCTTTCTTCTCTGCTGCTCCTCTGTCAAGGCTGGGTGATGACAGGTGTACTCAACACCATTCTCCTCCCATCTATGCATGCCACAAATATGATGCAGCAGCGATTTCCACCAACGCACACAATCCTACAAAAGTGAGAACAGACTCTAAGTGACACATTTATCCTTTGAGAACTCACAGTATAGGAAAGGAACCCTAAGTTTAGAATATGTATCAGGGACAGCAGATTAGGAATATTTTTTTGCCTTTTGGATTATACCAGGGTGAAAAAAGTCTGAATACCATTTGTATCCTATAAATCTTTTTTCTTACACTGATGAATACATGGTCTCTAGTCAATGATAGTGTATTAAAATGACCAAATAATCTCATTATTACTTTCTGATCACCACTTTAAAGGATTCAGGCTATGTTCCTGTCCAAGTCAGACTAGCCATATAGTATGGTGTGGTGTAAACATTACACGCAAACATATATTACAGGTAATGTCAGCTTGTTGTTGTCACTTATTCTAATATTAGGAAAGTCAACTGCTGAAAAGGGGAGTAGAAGGCAACACACACACCAGCTGCTTTCTCTTTTGTGGTGCAGGGAATGATTTTCCCGTGAAGATCCAATTCCAAAGGAAAAAGTTCATTCCCGCACACACTTATCACCTCTGCATTGTTTTAATGTAAAAAGTGAATGTTTCGGAAAACAATCGACATTGCGAAAGGTCATCTGGCCTAAATGTCAACTTTTTACGATTAAACAATGCAGAGGTGATAAGTGTGTGCGGGAATTTACTTTGGAACTGCTGAAAAGGGAAAATTAATCTATTTTATAATCAGTCATGACTCAGTTGATATTTTGTACATACTACTGGCTTATTGAGTTTTTGCCATTATCCTGCCATGCTTTCGTGTGTACTGATACCAGGTCAACAAAATAACTTTAGCTAATAACATTACCTCCACTCTGTCTGCAGCAGGTCTCTCCACTCTTGGAACAGCACTTTTCTGGACGCTGTACTGGACCAGTACTCTGGTATTGCATTTCTTCTCTTCTTTGGTTGGCAGTAGTCATCCCTGTCAAAATGATCACTGCAGACCCGATGGTATGCAAGGCACTGTGTTTGCACAGGAGTGTTAGCACCTATTTGTAGCACAACTAGCCACAACTTCAGTGTTTCCCCATCCGACAAAGGTAGTCTATGAAAGCTGCGCGATGTGTGGTGCAACATTCTGTTGGCACAATTCGTTAATGCGCAAACACGATGCCAGTCCGAGGTTCACTGTCGTTTTTCCTAATTTTTTATCACTCTCCCTCTTCACAGTTACTCCGGTTGTTCCACCGTCCGTCATTTCCGCTAGCTGGGGATAGCTACCGATAGCTACCGGAAAATAAAAGCCCTATTCCTCTTCTGTTTACGTAGCACAATGCAATGGTTGACCCACTTCCTTTGTGCTGTAAGTCGAGCCTTCTTTTTCCCCAGCAGATCGTACCCATGGGCAGACAGAATTGCACAGTGAAAGTGAGGCTTATAGGGGACCAGTCTTAACGCCAGTGGTGTCATTATTTTATAGCCATTACATTGTGCAATCAACATTTACTTCATAATGATAAGTTAAAGCAAAAATGTTGTCTATTGTCACTTTAAACATCAGGCTGAAACAGTTGAAAAGACCGATCGCACTTTACTTTTTCCTGTGCGTTGAGTTTGATGCTACAGTGTTAGGGCAATTAGGGAATGTTAGGTCAGAAGTAAAGTCCCACATCAATGTAGAAACTAGATATTTCTCTTTTACTTCCCAACAATCTCAGCAGCTGAACGGTGCACTTAGTTAATTTCATGAGTTAACGTTAAAGTTTTCATCCACGTTGTGGTCTCTCTTGTTCACACAAATTAAGCCATCTTGCCAAGGTATCAATCATTGCTTCAGTTTTGGTATTAATTGTTTTAAATATTCATTTATTAATTGTCTGTCGCTGTGTTCATTGTATTCCTTCATCATTGGATTTATTCATCAATTTGTATGTTTAGTAGTTATTAGTTGTTTGTGTTGTGAGTAGTTCAATAAATCTTTAATTTATAAAAAACTATGTAGTGTGTGAGTATGAAATATCACGGTCACTGTTTAAGAGTCAAGAACTTAGTAGCAACCTCCAGAATTGAGACTGAATTAATTCACTGGCTGCCATTTTCCCTTTTCTAAGGGTGGTGCTCCGAGGTGAATGCCAGTTAAATTCTGTTATTTTGTATAAAAATTGATTATTTCTGATAACTTGTTGTTGAGTGTTTTATCTTTGTGCCAATATGTATTTAGGCCCTACATATTTTTGGTGCTGTCTTTTTTAAGTGGTATTAACGCTACAGTGGATACCTTCATTAATTATTTAAATCTTTCAACAGACACCAGAAACTAGTGGTTACTGAGCTTCTCCACATCCCATTTTGTATTTGGTTAATGACAAACATTATTTATCCAGCGCAGCCCCTGTACGATAGGAATCACAGCAAGACAATTCACAAGCTCCTTTGGGACTGCATCACTGCATCCAAATAGGGTAGTGATGAGGGAGGGTGAGGACAATGGGACACTTTTAAGTGCTACTGTAAGGGTCAAGATTTTATACTGTAATCAAGAAGTTTCTGTAAAACCATAAATGCAGCCAAGTAACTAGGCATGTAAACAACACACTGCCACAGGAGTAAGCATACAGACATAAGACACAAACACTCCTTGTGCACAAACTAAAGAGTTTGAAGCACATGGTGAAATAATGTATAAAGGCTATAAAAAGTACTCTAAAACAAAAATATGAATGAAGACATACAACTTGAAAGATGCACATATGTAGAGCCTACCACATAATTACCTTGTGCTGTGATTTCTGATCTTTGCTCACAGACTTCTGCATTACCCTGAATTCATATTCAGCCCTGGGGTGGTCCTGTGATGGTGACATGAACAGAAATGACAGACATACAAACAAACACATGTAAAAGCAGTTTAATTAAAGTGAAATTACCAGATAGATATGTATGTCCGTGGTAGGGTAGTCCGAAAGCTGTTTTAATGAGGAACTTAACTAAAATACACTAATCATATAATACAGATGGGATGTGCATGTAAACCTTATTTAACTTTTAAATTTTCATTTTCAATGCAATCAAATAACTGTAGGACAAATAGAATAAAAGTGAAAAAAAGCATGACCTTAATGTATACCTGATGAAGTACGATGATAAAGTATGATGATGATGTACAGTGATGAATTACTGTAATTCACTGCAAATAAAAGCAGTTCTTTCAACACACCTGTCACATTGAAATATGCAGAGATTTCATTTCAGTTATTTCAGGGCATTTAATTTTGTTCTCTGGCACCCTCCTTGCTGTCAGCTGTTTTTGAGACCTCTGAATAGCAGTTCCTCCCAAGGGATCAATGCACTCACAATTGTGCTACTATATTGGAATATATTGGAAGCCCAGAAATGTTTACTCCAAAGTACTGATATTAGCGAAACTCTTTCTACTTAAGACTGGAAGGTTAAGTTGGAGAGAATGCAAAAAGAGGGTGCATGGGCTGACATTGAGTGAATACTGGAGAAATAGAAAAATACCTGAATTCTCAGTCTTCTGGGTAGAATTCCCAATAGTCATCAACTATGAGTTTTCATTAGGTTAGTGTCATGTATAAGCATGTGTAAGCTAGTTTTGAGCAGTGTTTTGTTTGTGTTGTTGTGGTCTAGCGTTGTCAGTAGGTCCTATATTATAGTGGTTGGACAGTTTGTTTACTTTGTTTGTACCTGCTCCTTACTTATTTGGACTGAAAATTCACCAGTTTACCAGTTTTTCATTGCACATCAAATTGATAAATACTTTTCAGCTTTCATTGGAATTTGTATGTTTATTTTGCGCATTTAATGTCTTTGCTACAAGGAGAGAGTTCAGAATGCATGGTGGTCAGATAGGTGATAGCACTGCAGACATTAGCTATAGTTATATCTGCAAACAGATAGATGAGGGGCTCAAAGAACAGTCATCCGAGCAGTCCTGCACATTATTAAACCAGCCAACTTCAAGGACAATCAGCATAGATGAGATGACTGTGACTGAACTGAAGACAGTCACACAGTGGGGTCAGTGATAGTCTTCAAATCTTTACAGGGAACCTTTAATCTGCTGTTGCCATCACTCAGCATCTACCTCCTTTAGAAATCGGTATTCATTCCTTTCAGTCTCGTAAAATTTCCTTCATTTTATTTAATGCACTCTACTCATGACTTTTGTATAATTTCTGGTCATATCATTTCATAATCACATGTCCTTCTGCATATAATGTCATGTATTCTAGTTTGGAGATAACAGATATACTCAAACATCATGCCATGTCATAGGAGACACTTCAACACTTGTGAAGGTGTAAAATGATAAATTGCGAAAGGTTTTAGCAAAGACTTAAGACTCCACAGCCCATGTAGTCCAAGGCTGGAGCTGGAGAAAAAAAAACACAGCGGCCCTGCAGCGAAAAGTTAAAACAGAATCAACTTGAAGAGATGCAACCGACATCATGATGCGGTGGCCAATCATGCCGGTGTTCAGACCGGAAGACGCCCAGGTGAAGAAGAACTTTGTTTACCTGTAGCATTGTAGCATTAGCTGTTTACCTTAATATTCCACTGTTTACCGAGCAACTGTGAATATGGAAGAGAGACTGATCGATCGGCTCCGTGATAACTGTACATCAGCTGTTCAACCCTGCCACAAGGGAGCACAAAGACGTTAACCGCCGTGCAGTCACTTGTTGTTGTATCGCTCTTCAAGTTGGGATTGCTACAATCATCATGGCCGTCTAGTGACACACCCACACCGCCGCACAACACTGCGCTAATCGCCTCAACGCCTGATTTGGTCTGAATGCAGCCTGACCTTTCCTACTCTTATGAGGTGCCAGTTGTTTTCTCTGACAGCTTCAGGGATGCAGAAGAGATAGACGCACCATTTAATGAGAACAAGAGTAGAGTCCAGCCATACTCACCACCTGTACCACTGGAAGTGCTTTAATATAAAATAGATTTGAATGAAATATTGTGTAAGAAAATGAAGTGAACACTCACAGCTAGAGTAAAAGTGAACAGAAGAAAAAAAGCTTGAGGTGAAAGGTCAGGAAATAATCACAGCACTTAAAGAGAGGAGATATCATATTGTAAAGCAGTTATAGTAGCTGTAGTTTATAGAACCTGGGAGTGGGATTTTTCTGTAATGAACTATGTAATGAAACTCCTCATATTCTTATCCTGAAAAATGTGTTATTACTAGAAAATACATCTAAATATGATGTATATTTTCAGGTTGTGGGTAAATATTAACATGTTTGCACAATTTCTGACATTAATAAGTAAAAACCTTGACTGTGTCAGAGTGTGTTGATTCCACTCATGGTAATTTTTGAGGCTGTAGTGTATTGGACAGAAATATACTTTGAGGTCATTCTATTTGCCTTATTTTGTCCATCTCCTGCAGTAGTATATGGTTTTTTTGCATCCATCCCAGGCTCCATTCAGTGTGACTGCCAGAGAGAGAAGCAACAGTGATAAAGCTAACAAAGTAATATTGATATGAAGAAAATGTGATGCTGGCTATGTGCACACATTGTCACTGCACATTCTTCTTGTGTTTATGCATGGGAAATGGTGTATGCATGGTTTATGTGTATACACATTTACACATGTGGCCCCTGGGCTGTTTTACATTTGGAGATATTGTAAATGAAAAACAACAGCAAATATAATGCTCAAAACAATGTGCATATTGTTGTTCAGTGATGTATTTTAGTTTTAAAACTCTCCTTTATAATATTGTATAATGCCCCATTCAAGGAGCCAGATATATAAACAATGCACAAGCATGACAACCATGAATACCCCATTTTGCATAGAAACTAGTATTTATAATAGAAGAATGTGCAGAGAGAATGCCACTGAGCTTTAAATTGTGATCACTTGTCCTTGTTGCAGTTTGTCTAGATTTGGCATTGAGTGTCATAATCTTTAGAAACTACCTTTTTTTTCATTAAATTATTTAGAATTGTTTGTGACTGAAGCAATTCTGGTACTATTTGCTCTGAGTGGATTTCTAATGCTAATATCGAGGCATTTTCAGACATACTGCTAATCAGATGGGATTGGGATTGGGATGGGATCAGATTTGTAAAAGTTGGCAGCAGCAGCAGCAGAAAGGCTACAATGAGTACAGAGAGGAGTATCTAATAATAAGAATTTATCCAAACCTTGAGCGCTTCCTGTGAAAAAAAAAAAAAAGGGGGGGGGGGATAGTATTAGTAAAAACAGCCAGGATAACCTTAACTCAGATTACTACATTCATTTCACTGTGTTGAAGACGAATTTAATATTTTTTGAAAATAATTGTGAATAAAATAAAATAAAGAGGGTCACAAAAACATTTTTAAATTGAGTTCAGTAGGAAGGCTTCTTTGATAGCTGAAAACATTTCCTGCACTAGATCATTTTTAGTTTGGTGATCTGGTTTCCTATTTGTTTTAAAGGTTTTACTGATTACTATTCAGGTGCAAATCCACACCACAGACTTTCCAACCTGATACAGGTGTGATCGCAGCGTGATTATGTGAAAGTTTACATTAAAGAGAACATGTTTTTGCTGCACCCATACAACAAGAAAGACGAACAGTCAGACAGGTTGGAAACAAACCTCCAGGTTAGTCAAATTTATTTGGAGGAGACTTGGATTAAGGTGAATGTTAAATTATTCTCCAAACACTCCGTTGTAAACACCCATCAGTTTACAGACCCACTTCCTGCTTAAACTTTGACTGACTGTACTTACTGTAGTTGTGCGTGCACAGTTTTCCTGTGCAATGACATTTCAGGTTAACCTCCAGAATAAAGTGGTTTAGATCATCTGGATAAATTGTTGGCTTGTTTCCAACCTGTCTGACTGTTGTGTTTCTTGACCTCTCAGACTTGTAGTGATATCACCTTGATCCCAGATCTCAGCAACTCATACTGTAAGTATGACGTTGTCCATATACTGTATAATAATGTGGGCTCACATTTCAAAAATCATTATCTAAAAAATTGTAACACTTCATACCATCAAAATTGCAAAACAAATAATGATAAAAGACCATGGCAGTATCATTCTTTGAAAATCAAACTGCAACAAAGGTCTCTTTTACAAAATGTTTGTGTGCACATATTTCATCTTGTGTGTGTACACAAATTAATTTAGTTTTAGTTCATTTATTGTACAAAAAACTTAATACATTAAAGGGTTAAAAAAGGATTGTGCTGGTGACATTTAAAAAAAATACTATATGGGTTTAGACATCACACCAATAAAACAATGACAACTATAATTAGATTTTCTCAATGAAGTTTTTTGAGATTCATCAAAAATGTCTTTTCTCCAAACAGTTTTTTGCTAAGAACAAAGTGGTAGGGACCACACATATACCAATATGCACAAATTGTTATTGTGGCCATGAAATAGAAAATACAGCACAACAGAGTTAGTATTCTCAATATTCATCATGTTTCCCTGTTTTCTATTAGATGATGGCAATGGTGGCCCCAGCTGACAAAACACATACAAAATGCACTCAAAATCCAAAAATTCTACGAATTGTAAAACACATACAAAAACACAGACATGGGGGTGGGTGGTGGGGTTGATTGCATGTTTGCTTTTAGAATGACAGCTGTCACATTCACCCCACTGTGCTCTGTTAAAACACTGACCGCACAGCATTGTGAGGGACCTGAAGAGCCACAAAATACATAAATAAACATAAACTAGCAGTCAGTGGTTACAGTTAATATATGAGAGTGAGCAGAGTGCTTGTTCTGGGTTTTTAGAGCTTTTTCACTGAAAAAGTACACTACCTGCTCAGCACCAAACAGCAGACAGACAGTTAGCAACAAGCTGGAGAATATAGTGGTCCCTCAGGAGTTGGTAGAGAACAAAAACAGAGCTAAAAGAGAGTGAATAGTAGACTTACATTTGCCAGGTGGCCAGAAACACGACTCCAAATGAATGATAATGTTGCTCCGTAACTGCGTAAATGTTTGCCAACACGTTAGCCATATCAACTTAAAAGATGATGTCAATGTTGTGTTCATTTGTTTCCGCTGCCACCAAAGTGGCCAAAAAATCAGTTATTGCAGGTTTGATGTTTGTTTTCACTTTTATATGTGTTTTTGTATTTGCTGCATTTCTCTTTATGTTTGTGTTTTCACTTTTGTATGTGTCTTACAATTTGTAGCATTTGGGGATTTGGAGTGCATTTCCTTACCCTGGGAACCAGACGAATCTGCGAGCTCATGTTTTATTTGCTCTGGCAGATGCGTCTGGTCCCCCTCCCATTCAGACAGATTTCCAGCCGATCAGTCACAACCATTTATCTAATATGGGGCGGGCTTGATACGATGACTGTACAGAGGAGCGCGTTGACGCCTTTTCGTTTCGTTCTTTACAACCAAGATGGCTGTCGCGGATGTGGAATGTTCTATATCCTTTATCACGTCACTATTAAACAAACTGGACGGTATATTTTCTCTAAAAGAAGAACAAACAACTGCAAGCTTTTGTTGATAAGAAAGATGTGTTTGCCGTACTTCCAACAGGATTCGCTCAGCGCTATGTCACATGTTTCGTTGCTCTGATTGGTTGGAGGTCTATCCAGTTGTGTCCAGAGGCAGAGACTGAGAGGTTCCAGACTAATCTGCATTTGCAAACTGGTCTGATGATGTCAGGCTAACATTTCATTAATGTTTGTGCTTTTTTGTATGTGTTTTCTAATAAGGGGCCAACATATACAGTAAGTCACTATTTACGGCACACTTGAATAGCACAGATATGAGTATTAAATATTAGCAAATCAAATTTATCCTGCCTGTCTAGGGATATAACTTCCAACTTGAATAAGGTTCACAATTGTTAACCTTCCCACAAATTAATAAGGGATAACTCAGTATTGAATGGGTCATTATTAGCATGAACATCAGTTTAATGCAAGAATAGCCATACCAGGGTTTTTCTGATCAAATGATATATGACATTCACAAACCAATAAGATTATTTGTTTGTGAATGTCATATATCATTGATCAGAAAAACCCTGGTACCAGCAATCGTAACAGTGACAGCAAGGGCAGAGGTGAGATCTTGCGGTCTTATGGTACAGTGGTTATCTCCACATGTGTTTGCTCAAGCATACATTGTAGAGAACATTACAGAAGAAGTTGTCAGATTTGCACAAAATCTATCGGTTAATGTATTTATCTTAAAAGACTGACTTACTACCTTATGGAAAGGAGATGGATACCTGCCCCCGATCAAACCTGATTCCAGATCACACAATTAACTATTACTAATGGTGATGTATTCATTAATTAGAATATGAAAAATTCCCTCCATTGTCTTTGACAAAAATGTGTAAAAATGAAACCAGTAGAATTACAGCACAAGACTAAAACTAAAGAATTATTGTGAGAATTGATGTAAATGCTGGAGCATTTCTTAGAAACCTGGCTGGTATAATATGTATCATGGTTGCTTTGATGGCAGGCAATTCAGTACTTCTACAAACACAGGATTCTTAAATGTTGAATATTATAGATTAACCAGCTTTAAATTTGAGATGTAGCAAAATAGATGTCTCCATCTGTACGCCCTCATATCCCATCAATGCTTGTTACTAATTCAACTTCTTCCCGTAGTTGTGTGCTTTCTCTCCTCGCTCTCTCTCCTTCTGTTGCTTTCTGCAGGTGTTTCTGCCTCCGGAGCTGTAGAGTCTGGATCTATGGTTGCAGGCCACCTGCTGCCCCCATGTTCCTGCTCTGCACCCACTGCTGCTATTACTGTTATTGCTCTTATTATTAGTATTACTACTATAATATTGCTCTTAGTATTATTTCTGTTGGTGTTATCATCAGTACCATTACCACAACTATTACTTTACATCTCAATGTGGAACTGTATTGTGCTGCTGTATGTTCTCTTTCCTCCTGCTCTCTCTCTCCCACTCCCCCCCTCCCCCTTCAACCCAACCAGTCGAGGCAGATGACCGCCCACCCAGAGCCTGGTTCTGCTCGAGGTTTCTACCTGTTAAAAAGGGAGTTTTTCCTTGCCACTGTCGCCTAGTGCTGCTCATGGTGGGAACTGTTGGGTCTCTGTAAATATAAAGAGTCGGTCTAGACCTGCTCTATATGAAAAAGTGCCCTGAGATAACTTTGTTATGATATGGCGCTATATAAATAAAACTGAATTGAATTGAATAGTACAGCTGATGGGGTTCTTCATACAGGTATAGCTTACGTCTTCCTTTTCTATGTTTTCACAATTCATCTATTCATTCTCAGTGTTGTCTGCTGTCTATGATTTGGGCACCACTCACCTCCTCATCTTCAAACCCAGTCAGGTCCCATTCATAGTTCAGTCTCATCTGCCTCCTCTTCCAATGCTCCATGAACATGGCAGCTTTGAACCAGAGAATATACAATTAGAGATTACACAATTACAATGAGAAATCCTCAGACACTGAGTACACACTTGAACTATAAATCTTTGGCAATTGGGTGACCAGAGGCCTGTACCTCAAAGCAGGATTTGGGGTTAATGAGGTAACTTCAGGTTTAATTCTGGGTTTTCATGTTTACGACGGTGGTTCACTTTTTACCGGGGTACATCACCATGGTAACTTATGCTGCACACCTAACCTGCTCCGGAGCAGGTTATGTTCGAGATAACAGATCAGTGCAGACAAAAGTACCGCCTACTGACCAATCAATTATCTTGGAAAATGACCATTCGTCAAAGATCCCGTAGAGCTTGGTTGCGGATCGTGAGAGCGGCTTTTTATACAAGAGATAGTTTCTTGTCGGAGGGACTGACTTATCTGTGTCAGCTTCTTGCACTTGCACTGTGCTTTTGTATCCCAATATCATCCTACAACAGAGACTGATTGAAGCACTAAAGTCTTTACTTGTTATACTTATAAGATAAGCCTACTTACCGCTTTGAATTATGTTTTTATATTTATTTTTTATTTGCCGTTAGTCCGCTTGACACCGCCTGGGTTGCAGTCGAAAGAAGAAGGCTAAAATTGTCATACACGCCATAAGAATACATCTAGGCAATACATTCATTTAATGAAATACACAAAGGTTGCTATAGTCAGATCCACTTGTGCCCTAATGATGGGGCAGTGATGTTATAAGCCTGTGAACACATTTTGCCAGCTGTCATTGCTGCATTCAGCAGCTGCAGCTGTGTTGCTTTTAGCCTGGATGATGTGTTAAAATTCTTTGTATTTCTCTAATATTATAGTTTGCTCTTTGTTGGTAAAGTATGCCGCTCTGTTGCCAGTACACTTGTCATGTTTGTGATTGGTCATATGCTGCAAACCCCAGCCCTTTTATGTGAATACGTTCATGGCTAGATTGGGAAACTCTGGGTTGACTGACTGAGTTGATAACCACCGCCGTGTGACCACTTAGCATGATCGCTGTTGTTAGGCTTACGGCTGGGCCACACCGCCAACCTGAGCAGCACGTGTGCAACGTGGAACCTCTTGCTTTTCATTTCGGCGCCCATGTTAACAGGTTAGAGCAGCCACACAGCCCGCGTGAGATGTGCCTGAGATGTGTGTCTACAGTGCTGCTCATCTAGAGATTCGGAGTCTTGCCTTTTTTTTATTCTGTGTGACACGCGCGGTTCTCAGCAAAAATACACAGTGAAAATGATCTGTTGCTAGTCATACTGTCATCAAACCAACAACAGTACACCTTTCAGTTTCAATATCGATATCTGTAGATTATGTCACAGATCAGAAAATCGAAAAAACCTCTTTTAACTCCCCAGTTACAACTGAGCACAAGCCTCTTAACTTTTTTCTGTCTAAACTAAATATAAATGAAATGTATCATGAAATTAAATTAGAAAAATCTATTATTGATGGCCATTATCAAAGGCAAACTCAATGTAGACAGATAGTACTGGCAGCAGCAGCGCCGCAGCAGGAACGCTCTCTGTGTGGACAACACACGCCTGCGAGACGCAGCAGTTCAGCGAGGCAGCCATCACGCTGCTCAGGTCTGCGGTGTGGCCTGGCCGTAAGTGAAGCCAGATAACAAAAAGATATCCTGGGTATGTTGAACTTGCTTCGTAGTACAGGCCTCAGGTGCATTGGAGCAGCTCAGTAGAGTAAAGGTTAAGACTGCTGCTTGGCAACAGGGTGACTGTGATGGCTGCACCTCCATTACGCATACACCGTGATCCCTACAAACTTTTAATCTGACAAAACCCTCACATCCTCAAGAGGGAGGGGTGGGAGTGAAGCAAAAACTGGTAGTGATAATAATAATAACAACAACAACAATAATAATAATAATAATAATAATAATAATAATAATAATATATAACATCAACAAAGCTGTGTGCCCTCTGGTGAGGGGGACTCCGTCCCCTGGGCCTGGGGGTCCTCTCACCCTCTGGCACACACATAAATAAGCTGTGTCCTACAGTTGGCAGGCCCTCTCCCCAGGGTTGGGGAACTGCCACATTTAGGCCCAGCCACAAATCTCAGACCTAGCTCCTCAGCCTCTCCCTCCTCTACACCCTCTCATTATCTGTAGTGGAGCTCCGGTCACAAACACCTCCTGCGGCTCATCAAGTTTAGCTAGGTAGACCTCATAAAGTGGACAGTGATTGTATGCGTATATTTTTGATTGAGCTGATGTGTGCTCACTCACCCCAGAGAGCCATGAATATAGAGAAGAAAACGGTGGCAGGGTTGTCGAACAGGTGACTGGCCCGGGCGGTTCCACAGGCAGTGTTAAGTTTCCAGTAGCTGCACACTCTGTCACACAGAGGGCACATGGTGATGTTGTTCTTTGGGTGGCAGATCTCCATGCTGGAAAACAAGACACACACACACACACACGCACAGCTAGTGAGATACTATAGGATATGGCCCTTAAAGCTGGGGTAGGCAAAATCTGTGCAACCTATGCAAAACCTTCCGCATCTCTCTCTGCTGCCTCGTATCACTCCGCTAAGCCCCTCCCACCAAACCTACAACTTCGACCAGCAGCAGAAGTAATTGCTTTCCCTGCGAAACCTCATGCCTCATAGGGCTCGTTCTCCACGGCGTGAGCCTCACCGAGACCCCGGTCCCTCCCGCCGCGACTTGTCTTCTCAAAGACTCCCCACCAGTGCTTCGCGGCTGCAGAGCAGAGCGCCCCAGCTGCAACACCATCCAGCAGCGGGATGAGAGGCTAGTACACCGTACACACACACCACTGTCCCCCCTCAAAAGTTACTACCCACTATTTGTCATCATGCCTCTTTGCCACTCGTCAATACAAGCGCCATGGCATTGAACATAATGAGCCTGAAGCTCCGTGTGGAGCTGGAACGTGTTGTTTGCAGGCAAGGGAGGTATTGGAACTTTATCACAAGTTGCAGGATTTTCCGCCATTGAATCAGGCTTTCACCATCTGAAGGGACGTGTATGTGCATCTGCATTTGTAGAACAGCCAATATAAAAGCACTGTCTCTCTGAAATAACCTGTGATTGGCCAAAGTCTCCCGTCACGGGCTAGATTTTCTGAAGCCTGAAGACAGAGTCAAGAGGGGGGGGCTGAAGTAGAGGTCTGCTCTCAGACCACTTGAATTACAATATGCTGCACGGTTATTATGAATCTTTTGGCCATTGATGCCATAACAATACTGCCTACCCAACCTTTAATCATTAAACTCAACAAAAACAGTTTTGTGGGAGCCAAGTTACGTTTAAATGTTTCAGTTAGATAAATCAGCGCAGTCTGTATTTTGTTTATATAAATTGAGATAAATAAGTGATTTCATTCAATAAGTTAATTAATAGTAATTTGTTGAAAGGCAGTTAGTAATCATAATCATTTGATTTATTTCATGTTGATGTAAGCATGATATTTTATAAAAGGCAACACTATAAGCTTTCTGTTATAGCAAAGGTAATCTACAGGGAACCTACAGAGAAATAGGTCTCTTGTGCTCATTGAGGTGAATTTGTTGGGACATGTTTTTGTTCAGTTGAGGCTCAAGTAACGACAGAGCCACATGGTTTTCTTACAGTACAGTTTGCTGATTAGGAGAACTTAACTTTGAATACTCCTATAAGAAGAAACTACAAAATTGTGTAATAAAAATACTTTGTTTTATTGTTTTTTACACCGGAGTCCTGTGGAAGTTTTTCCCTCTCAAGTTAAAGTACACGAGTTAAGTCAAGTCTGCATTGAGAACAATTTGTTGTGATTTAGAGGGATGGGCTCCTCTCCCAATCTCAATGCAAGCATGTATTTCAGTTGTTAAAATGAACATACTTCCTAGGATACATTTTTACAGCTCAATGATCTTTCACCACCCTCAGGGTTTTGGGGCTGAAAATTGCTCCTATATTTACACGGAATGGTAAAAAAATAAATAAAAAGGAATCAGGAGGTCTGGGAGTTTTAAGTTTTATTTTTGGTCCTTTACTTTAAATCCTTTGCGTATTTGGTTCAACCCATCAAATAGTGCAGCTTGGCACAACATTGAGGAGAACATAGTAAAACTACAAGATGTGATGTACTCAAATATTTTTTTTTATTATCAGTTTGGTCTATGTCTTTGAAATATATGAGGTTCGTACTGAGATACCACTCCCAGTTTCCTCTATTCAGCAACTGTAATCTTTTAACTGACGTGAATAGCTAAAGAAGCGTGAAACAGATGTACAAATTATTATTGAACAAGAGAACATGTGACCTCTCAATGGTGATGCATCTCTGAACCTGGGCCTTTGCCATGACTCCATTTAATACATTTTGCAATCAAACTTTATCGACTTTCCACCTAATTTCGAATTATGAATACTTCATCTATGTCTCCATGAAGAGGAAGGCTGAACAATCGCCAATAAAGAAGATATTTAAAGACTCCATTGCACTCTCAAAAGAAGACCTTGATGCTACCATATACAATTGCGTCAAGCTAGCATTGCAAGAGCGAACAGAGACCCAGTCGACTCCTTGCTCTCAGACTGAAAGAGCGCGAATCTAAGACAGCCAATATCTATTAATAATACTTAATACTTATACTTCAAGACTTCTATACAAACCTGTACAAATCTGAGATTAAATATGATGAGCATAAATCAAGGGCCTTCCTCTCAGAGTTAAACCTCTCTAAATTATCTCATACCAATTCAGAGGAGTTAGACGCACCTATAACATTGAAAGAACTTGCACAGGCTGTTAAATCACTGAATGAAGGAAAATCACCAAGCCTAGATGTTTTTTCCCCTGAATTGAAAACGCTGTTCTCTGGAGTAAAATCATTCCACTTTGTCAAGTAGCCCCGTCTGCTTGGTGAAGATGTCTGTAACGGGTCCAGGCAGCTGCGGACCTGGACCCAGGGTGAGTCTGAATGAGACGGAGGCAGCTGCACGGAGGAAGAGAGGCCTCACCCAGTCAGGCTCTGAGATAACGCTATTTTCTGCCTTCTTCTTAGAAGTGCTCACAGCAACACAGCTACAATCTAGTCTCTGACTGTTGTCTGATATCTAGTGTCGGTAAAAAATGTTGCACATTTCCCATCTGCCATTAGCGTAGTTAGCACGCATTTACGCGTTTACTATATTACGTGAGCATCACTGACACCCTGAACAAACCCCGTTCAAAAATCTGGCAATTCAATTAAGCGTTGCTTGATAGTCTATATGAAAAAAAAGGAATGAATAGTTAAATATTTGAATTGAACAGCCAAATCCGATTTGACTGACAAAATTCTGATTCGGGTACACTAGCATTTCCAGGTAATTTTAGTAGAGACCTCATTATTTTATAATTGCAACGTCATCTGACAAAATCAACATAAATCCAGATAAATGACGATAGCTGCGGCAACAGAAAGTCCATCTTAAGTGTACTTAATAACCAACCCTGAGGCTTACCTCATTATTTTGCAAAAGCTGTTTTCCCCGTACACACCGACAACTCCAAGCCTGCATTTTAAGATTTGGAAACTGTTTTGGAAAAGTTCAGTTTTGGGGTGAGAAAAACTTTTCTTTTCTAGTCTGGATGGAGGGCTGAAACAGAGAGAGGGTTCATGACGATGTACTCTAATGCTGTGTCTCACTTGCTATTTTGAGTGCATAAGTGCGTTCACCCTGACAAGTATGGCAAAATGCAGTGCTCTATGAGTACCCGGATGGTGTACTCATAACAGTCAGAAAGTTGAGCATGGAACACTGCACACTTCTCACCCTCAATGGTCGCCATCTTGACTACGGAGCTGAAGGGGAGGACCACCAACGTATGAAAATGGCAGCCGCGGTTGCGATAGTTATGGCTAAAAGTAAAGCACGTACATTTTTATTCATTTTTTATAAAATTGAATTGAAGTCAAGTGAGCAAACGAGCCGGCAGATATTTTGGTGTGCGGCAATCGCAGTAAAATGTTGGCAAAAATGCTCCACTCGGTTGCAATTCACCATTAAAAAGAAGAAGAAGAAGCGGGCAAATGTTGCAATCGTCATTTCCGGTAAGTGCACAACAGCCATGTTCAATTTGAGAAAACAGTACCTGGCACTACACAAGTAAGTACATAGTGTACACAGTATACTGCATGTAAGTGTACTAACGGAAGTATCCGAATTGTGACACAGCATTAGTCTCTTCCCTTCCAGGTCTGTCTTTATCTTTTTGTTCATATGCCAGGGTTTCAGGAGAAAATAAATAAAATTAAATGAAAGGAGGGGGAAAGGATAGAAGATTATCACTGCGGAGGAGGGAGAGACAGCAAACAAAGAGGTGTGTGTGTATCCACCAGTTTAGACACAGAGTGACAGCTGAGGGATATTGTGTGTGAGCATAAATTACTTAGTTAAATAGAAAAGATTGCCACACAATCATCAAATGTAGGCTTTCTCTTCAGTAGCAAAAGTAATTGTGTAGAGATGTTCAGAGAGGACATGAGAAAATTACCTTGGGCTAACCTTTTAATATTTTTAATATAATGGTAATAACTCTTCAATTGGTGTCTTCCAGATCTGAAAATAGTGGAAGATTTATCGGCTGTTATTCCTCCTTAAATGTTAGTTTCCTTGGAATGATTTCTATTGGGCAATCTAATGGGGCCGTTCCTGACACTGTACACTGCTGAACACAAACACAGAGAAGGGGTCTAGTTTGTCTTACTGTGTGGTTGTTGGCCAGGGTGAGACTCTGACGCTAATACTTCTACTGAGCGTGTGTGGTGTGTGTCTGCATTGAGTGCAAATGTGTGCCGGCAGCATGTGTCATAATATCCTGTGGTTGATGAGAAACAGGTAGAGGAAGGAGAGGAGGCCCCAGATCCTCAACTCATTCATCAAACCTTTTCCTTTGTCTCCCTCTCTCTGTATTTGTTCTTCCTCTTTTTTAATTTCTTCATTCACTTTGATTTCCTTTACCTGTTACACTGTTAAAACAGTTTACATTAGCAGCTCCATTTGTCCATTACTTAGTCCTAATATTTAGTTTACCTAAAAGAATAGTCTAACCTTTTGAGAATTACACTTAAAACTGAGATCAGAAGATATCAATTTCTGTCTGTCTGTACGTTACTTACAGAGCATTTTCCAACAGCATCTTATGGCTAAGATGACCGCAAAATCCATCGTATAAACCTTCATAGAGGTGTTTTCCAAAATAATTTGAACTCCTAGAAATGATCATAGATTAACGCGTGCCCTTGACCCACTCGTAGAAGGTTGAGAGCATTTTAAGCATCTCCAGAACCTGATTGCATTTTTACATCTTTTATCGTGACCACTGATGCTCTGTTAAGTGACGTTTGATGTAAAATGAATAAGAGCCTGTGTCCACACAGCGTCGTATAGATCCGAATATTTTTTTTTTTTTGTCAGGTGTCAAGTGGCCAGCGCAATTTCCCATAGACTGGAGTGACAACAGAGACGTTTCAGAAAGCTGTTGTCACGTCGCAATAGAGACATTTCGAGTCTTTTGGCCAATCAGAATCAAGAAAACTGCATCGTCTTCTTTTCCATGGATGTACAAAGACAACTTTTCACGGTACTATGGACACTAGTTTTGAGGTAACGGCCGGGCTACACCGCCGACCCGAGCAGCGCGTGTGCATCGCAGAACCTCTTGCTTTTCATTTTGCCGTCCATGTTAATAACAGGTTAGAGCAGCCACACAGCGTCTTCAGCGCGGCTTCAGAGTCTCACCTATTTTTCCGAGCAACGCGCGCGGGAGCTACTCAGCAAAAATACACAGTGAAAATGATCTGTTAATAGTCATATTGACTATTGATATCTGTAGAATATGTCACAGACGTGGAAAAAAATCGAAAAACAAATTTTTTAACTCTCCAGTTACAATTGAGCACAAGCCTCTCAACATTTTCCTGTCTAAACTAAATATAAATGAAATGTATAATGAAATGAAACATTCTATTATTGATGGCCATTATCAAAGGCAAACTCAATGTAGAAATATAGAGCTGGCAGCAGCAGCGCTCCCTGTGTGGACTCCACACGCCTGCAAGATGCAGCAGTTCAGCGAGGCAGCTGTCACGCTGCTCAGGTTGGCTGTGTGGCCCGGCCATTAACGTTAGGTAACTAGTTGCTAAAGTAACCTTAACTTGCCAAATCAAGTTGAAGTGTATTGTGATACATTTTTCCTAAGGTTACCCCATCAAATCTTTCCCAACCTATTTATAATGGATAGCTTGCCAGCTTGTTAGCACGTCAGCTAAAGAGCTAAAGAAATAAACTCAATTCAGAAACAGCACTAGTTTCAATAAATGTGTTTTTTTGCCTTAAGTAAATGTTGTCTTTTCCCTTTATTTTTTTCTCAGAGTGCACCAGAATGCTTCGTTTACATGTTAAAATCCCCAAAATATTCTTCTGGGGGAGGATGCCCCCAGACCCCGCTACAGCAAGAAATAATTGTTGACTTGCACTAAACTGGCCAGTTTCTGGCTCCATCAACTTCTCTACTCATAAAAGGCAACCATCACCCAGATAGCAATGATCATAATGATGACTGCACAGCACTTCATTCGTGGTTACTTTTTTACTTTCATCTGTTCTTTTGTTCTGGGAGATTCAAAATATATTACAGAACAAATTAATAATAAGATAATGTGAGACTTTCATTATCAGAGGGGTGAAGAGAGAGATGCAGAAAAAGGTCATTTTGTTTAATACTGAAGAAACTGATTAGATTGATTAATTAGTTCAGCTCCATACTCCTGCACAGACATGAGATTTAAATCCATCTTCTCATCTCACGCTAATAAGAGCATTTTCCAAAATGCTAAACTGTTCATTTAAGTTGTTATATTAGAGGTTTATTTACAACATGTCTAACAATTCGAGTGACGTCTCTGGATGTCTTATTAGATTTCTCTGCAGATCCTCAGATCTCAGGGATCATAACTAATCAGATTGATGCCTAAAACTTATAAAAAGGGAATTTTCATGTATATTAAGCAAAAGCAAGACATGCAGAATTAGCAGCAACAGCTTAAGCAAGACAAACAGCAGCACAGATTGAGTGGTTAAAAAGTTCAGTAGGCTGACAATCAAGTTGTCCAATTAAAATAGCGCACAGACTTTGGTCCATGCCTGTGCCCGTTAAACAGTGTGTATGTGTGTGCATATGCGCGTGTTTACCTTGGTATGTTGTCATCGACTGTTGCACATCCATACAGAAAAACAATGACCCCCACTAGAGAGGCAGGAATCAGCATCTGGGTATACAGACCCAACCAGGCAAAGTACAGACCAATCTTCTCGCCAAAGTACTTCCTAAAAACACATAAAGATGCAAATCATTTCGATTATTCAGACAAAACTACCATGTTGGTATCAGGACATTGGAATCTGAACTGTACTGATTTGCTTGTCCACGGTTGTCAAATTCCAGAGTAAAAAGAAAGTGGGGATTCAGACAATAGTTTGCACTTACAGAGAGGATTTCACAACTCTCAGGGTATCTGCAAACTTTCTGAAATCAGATTTAATGCTTTTTAAGACCTATGGGCTTGGCAATTTGTTTTAACCCTCTCTATATACATATATTGTCACCTAATGTTGTGCTAGATCTTTTAACCAACTTAAAGCTGGGGTAGGCAAAATCTGTGCAACCTAAGCAAAACCTTCTGCCTCTCTCTCTGCTGCCTCGTATCACTCTGCTAAGCCCCTCCCACCAAACCCACAACTTCGTCCGGCAGCAGAAGGAGTCGGTTCCCCTGCGAAACCGTATCCCTCTTAGGGTTCGCTCTCCACAGCGTGAGCCTCACCCAGACCGCGGTCCCTCCCGCCCGCACTTGTTTTCTCAAAGACGCCCCTCCAGCGCTTCGCAGCCGCAGAGCAGAGCGCCCCAGGCTTCAGAGGCAGCTGCAACGCCGTCCAGCAGCAGGATGAGAGGCTAGTACACCACACACACACCACTGTCCCTCCGTCAAAAGTTATTCCCCACCGTTTGTCATCATGCCTCTTTGCCACTTGTCGTTACGAGCGCCATGGCATTGAACATAATGAGCCTGAAGCTCCATGTGGAGCTGGGACGTGTTGTTTTGTACTATACACCGCTGCAGGCAAAGGAGGTATTGGAAATGTATCACAAGTTTCAGGATTTTCGGCAGGATTTTCCGCCATTCAGCTTTCACTGTCTGAATGCACACACATCTGCTCTTGTATCTTAGCCAATACGAACGCACCGTCTCTCTGAAATAACCTGTGATTGGCTAAAGTCTCCCGTCACGGGCTAGATTTTCTGAAGCCTGAAAAGAGAGCCAAGAGGGGGGGCTGAAGTAGAGGTCTGCTCTCAGACCACTTGAATTACAATATGCTGCACAGTTAATATGGCATTTTTGCCCAATGACGCCAAAAGAAAACTGCCTACCCAACCTTTAAGTTCTTGTGAACATTACAAGTTTTAAACTTCTATTTACTATTTATGGCCTGTAGGCCTCATTGACGAGCTCATACAACTAATTTTTGAGTAAATAAAAAGCATAATGAATGGATTATTTTGACTATAACAAATATTCTCAGATGAAACATATTGTGCTATTTATCACAGACTACTTTGTGTCAAAGTTTAACAAGGACATTTCTTTTGAAACCATTTCAAATTTTTAAAATAGTGGTCGTTTGGTCATTGTGCTGCCACAGAATGAAAGAAAAAGCTTCATATACCAGAGCTGCCAGAAAGGTTCTATATATGATTGAAAGAATGTTCCAATTGTTTGTGAGAATTGCCAACAGGTGTGGTTCCCATGGGGGAAAGATTCTATAGAGTGCTGCAGGGATGACGTATCTCTGTAGCCAACCCGGAAGTTCGCATCTCCCTGGTTCCCTCACAAAAAGCCAATGGGATTTTTCCATTGGATTTTGGATTATTGCAGAAAATTAGCTCTGTGGCAAACAAAAGTTTATGATACTTACATGTTTTGTTCAGCAAGATAATCTTCACAAATGAACACCACTTCTATGATTTTTGAAGCGTAAGCTAATGTTACTTAAACAAACTACACCCTGGTCACCACCACTAAGCTTCCAACTTGTAATTTGATTCTGATTCTTCTTCTTCTACAAAAGCCTTTAGGAAAGTTTAAGATACAATAAGAATAAGAGCGTGAGTATAAACCCAATCAGGCTGTGAAGGCGGACAAGTGAGTAGATGAGTTTCTGTGTTCGGCGTGATGACGTTTAATGTCCCCAACAACCTCTGTAGTCTCATTTAGCCTTTTTTAAGACACGGAGAAGCTTCAAAATTCTCCAGTGGGGTATTTACTGACGTATTTTATGCCGTAAAATGTCTTGTGTTAACTTCACTTTGGACATAGCCAGATACCTTATTTCAGGCATCAAACCAAAAACCCATTCAAGAAACCCATTGACTTCGAGATGAGGGAACCAGAAGTGCAAAAATGCTAACTCATTTCATGCATGTAGGTCTGGGAAAGGAACCATCATGCACATGCCCATCTGATGAATGGGTATGTGCCTGAACTCAATTTTATACACTAATTGTAGTCTCACCCATTAATTTCGAATGAACGGTCATTTTTTACCCTGAACATGTATAAAAAAGTTAAATAAAACACCCAAAATTTAATGAAAATGATGACAATTGATTTTGTGTGTTCAGATGCCCTGTGTGGACCAAGTCATAGAACCTTATGACAATCAGATTAAATGTCACATTTTTCAGGGAGATAACTTGTTTCTTATTATTATGGAATCCTTTCCACTTTTGTGGCTCTGTAGTAGGCATATGCCTGCATATTTCTGGATTCTGTTCTGTCAAAGCAGAATCAAAAATATTGTAGCAAGCTACGATTTTCTCTCAGAAGAACTCCGCAAGTCAAAGTTTCCATTTCAACAGAGAGCCTTATCAGCTTCTCAGAGCAGAGCATCGGCACAGCAACTATACAGAGTTAACATAATGCATTTATCATTTACACATCTTACAAGATTTACAAATGTAAATAAGGCTTCATGAAGTGAAACAAAAGTGCACTTGTATCTGATTATTTGTGCACAACAAAGTAAATTCACATTTGTATATTTCTGTGCACAAATTCTTACTCAACTACAAACTTTTGTGTCATTTGTGTATTTGACAATCCTCAAGTTTGGGCAGTCTCATCCTGTAGATACTGTATGTTTGTCCAACCTATTTTTATACCCACTTAACCGTACACTGTAATATGTTGTGTTTGTTTATAATGTTGTTAATCATGCACCAGGATTTAAAAAATGCTTTAAAGGACAAAAAGTAAGGCAATAAGAACAAAAAAGTAAGAATAAAATAATAAAAAAATGTCAGGAATAAAAATGTCATTACAAAGAATGATCAAAAAGAACAGATATTACATCTGGTATCTTATCAGTTATATGTTTATTTTCAGTTATTTTATCTTTGCACTCTGCACCATTGCACTATTGTATTCGTGTTTACAATTTACAGAAACAGTCTCACTTGTAGGCACTTGTCACTCACCCATAACTGATGCTAAACTTGTTTATTTACTTAATATGTCTGCTGGTGAGAACTTCACATCCTCATATACTGCCCCCATTGCTTAACTGCATCTTGTGGACACTTACACTGCATTCACACATATAGATACAAAGTAGTAGAAAAAGCTGTGTGTGTGTGTGTTGAGCTGAGCACGTAATTTACATACTGCACATGAGGAAGTTGTTCATTTGTTGTTGTACAGTTTCCTGAGTACAGAGTAGCTGTTTCAGTTATAGTCTTTTTTAACACTATACACGTTGTTGAAACTGTTTTAATACAACAACGGCGCCTGAGCTGGCAAGACTGATTAGCGTTGCGGTTCTGTATCCGTGCTGGAAGCGATCCCCGCTCCACTAGTGGAACGGAGTAGTAAACAACACTGTTCTTTTGTTTCTGGCGGCATTAAAACGAGCGTGGTTGACTCTCACCTGGTTGTCGTAATGCAAAGCCAGGTCCCATTCACAATGAATAGAAGCTTATCACTGTCCTAGCTTTTGAGTCCGTATGTGTGAACGGCCTGTTAGCGTTAATTTGAAAAGCACAACCAACACTGGTTGGGAAGCAATCAATGCCGGGAAGCCATCATTCACTAACAGCCGGGCCACACCGCCGACCTGAGCAGCGCGTGTGCATCGCGGAACCTTTTCCTTTTCATTTCGGCGCCCATGTTAACAGGTTAGAGCAGCCCGTGTGAGACGCGAGACATGCGTCTTCAGCGCAGCTCTTCTAGAGATTCGGAGTCTCACCTATTTTTTCACGCGCGGTTCTCAGCAAAAAACACAGTAAAAATTACCTGCTAATTGTCAAATTGACATCAGACCAGCAACAGTACACCTTTCAGTTTCAGTTTCAAGGAAGCAGATTGTCTACTCTGCGGTTGGTTGCTAAGTTGCAGAAAATACTACGAACAAAGAACAACAATGGTGGAAAGTAAGAGTAGAGATTTCTGTGCTTGGACCGACGATCAGGTGGAACTGTTATTGAAAGTAAGTGTTGTAATTCGTTATTAATGTTGAATTAACTGCTGGTTGTCAAGGCCAATGTCATTTGTTTTTGTCTGGGAAGCGGGCACGTGATTCGGGCGTGACGAATCAGGGAAGGACGTGGTGGCTGATTAGACCCAATCAGAAAGCGAACATGGGTGTCTGCGTCATTGTTTTAGAACGTCTCCGTTTTTGCCCGTCCTCACTAAAACGCAGAGTTTTCTAACTAAAACGGGGCCAGCAGCGTTTTAAAAGGTCTCCGTTTTAGGGGTTACAAAACACTGGAATAGTGTGGACGCTAGATGTAAACGTAGCAAAAGTTAAGCATTTTAAAACAAAAACGTAATACTGTGGATGTAGCCTAACAAATAAAAGCAATTATATCTGGTCTTACTTGTTTGTATTGTTTCAAAAGTGCTCACTTAGCTGTGACATCACTAATTATCAGCTATTGACTTACTGAAGTTGGGCTTTAATAAGGAATGTCTACAACATGGACTTTTCATTCTATTTCATTTCTGAGGGTAATATTCCTCCACACAGCACCCATCACCACTACCTGTCTTTTGTAAAAGTGTTGTTTTTTGAATTGTGATTCTTTTTAAGGAGCAATGAGTACCAATGAGTACATTTACACACACACTCACACACACACCCATAAATCATTACCAAAATAAAAAATTAATAAAATGTTTCAAATTCATGGTGGCTTTAACCTTCTAATTTAAAACCATGGGTAGGATTGCAACATTTCTGAATTATGTATTGGTAGCACAATCATAATTATGTGGCATATAATTATGGCCATGTTATAAAAATAGTGTGTGATATACAAGTATAATATGTACAAATCGATGAGCTGGAATTACAGTCCTGGCTGATGAATAGGAGGGGTACTTCAATATCAGAGTTGTTACCATGGATGATCGGCAGTAAATTATAAACCTAAAGAAATATGTCCTTACCGCACAAGTCCGATGGGCTGGTACTTGTAGAAGACACTGTAGTTTGCCCACTCCTCATACAAAAGCTGAGGAAGACAACAGTATTTTGTTGCATTATTTGTCCAGTTTTATCATGCCTTTAGCCTTTCTACTGCCACATTCGTCTTAAATACTAAATGAAACAGTTGGGTGGAGTTCTCTTTCCTGTTTCCTTGACAGTGAACTGTGACTTCATGTCTACACTATATATATTCACCTCTGTACTGATGAATATCAATTGTGTGAAAAGTGTGAGAGTTCCACCAGCTTCCCACCTTTGGAAGTGGGACACTTGTTGCATGTTAGCTGGATGTATAATTCATATGGCAAACAATGAGCTGGAGGAGCCTCCCCTGGCTTTAAGATCTATCATTTGACTGAGGGTCCATAAATTGAATCACATGTCAAAAACTATAAACAGTAGGGGAGAGTAGCCCTAAATGTAACGCGTTACAGTTGTAACTCGCATGTTTTCTCTTGCTACGTAAATGTCATCATGACCTTGTCACGTAGGCATGTGGCCAGTGCAGTACCAAACATCCCTGAGAAATATCAACAGGATTCGCCTGCTCTGCAGGGAATGGAGGCCAGGAACCGGTTTAGCACAAAATAAGTAAAAATTAAGATCTAGAGGTATTTTTTGAATACAAAGTTGTGTTTCTATGTTGTGGAGTCCACACAGTTGTCTGCATATATCTGTTCTTCATCAGATAGCATAGTTTTCACGTTATGCATGCTAGTTCTGGTTTGTAAGGAACGCCAAAGCATGGGGCTCATTGGCTCATTTGTAAACACGTTACATTAGTAACTGCCAAGATATGCAGCACAACTTCATTAATTTTCCCCTCTGTTTGCTTTTCCAGAATGCCACCAAATAGGGAGGAAGAGAGGGTTAGAAATATACTCTAAATCAGATTAGGGTTGTATAATATTTTTTATAACTTCCATCAATCAAATTATCTAACTACGTAGGTGTAATCAGTGTAATTGCCAACAAGGAAGGACACGAATGCGCCAACTGGTACATCCGGTAAGTTTTAATAATATCATTATGTTTTATACATTATCTGATCACATCCTAGGTATGAAATCAACATAAAAACAGTTGCTTGACTGAAATATTGTTGATTTGCCATGAAAAGTATTTGTTTAGTGCTGTTTTTTAGGGTGTTACAACTGTAACTCGCGCTGTTACAACTGAGACTCACATGTGCTTCAATTGTAACATCGGACAGCATCCACTTCCGGTTTAATTCCTCATGACTTGTTGTCTCTACTGAAAAACTTTAAGTGGTTTATGATAGCAGAAACATGTTTGTCGTTTGCCTGAAAATGTAACATCTGTAGGTAAAAAAATAGACTTATGGCGACTCTCCCCAACTGCTTGCTCTAGTCTAATGGTTGATTGAATGATTATTGACATTGATTATTTTCAGCAGCGTATTAATACACATTTGGTACTTCAGTGAGCATTTTCAGCAACAGGAATATGTATATTGGACTGACTCAGAATGTAGCTGGTGTGGTTCATTTGTGTGTTTTTGACAAAAAGGGAGCTCTATGGCATAGTGGAATAAGATATATCAAGCTTTGGATATACACACAATACTTGTTAGTAGGATCAATTCATTGGTGGTTTGGGTCTTTTCATCATTATTTTTTACTAAGAAAAATATAGAATATCACCAGAATGATCCCATAATTTTTCAAATAACTATAGCAGAACAAATTGAAAAATAACAGCACTCATCTTACCAGACCAAATATCTGAAAGTGTGATAAGTGTAAGCAAGAAAAATAGACTTGAGCATGTTAGTTCATTCTTGACCTTGCGTGTTTTGCAAGTGCGCTTAAAGCTCAGAAAAGGCTACTAAGTAGACCTTTAAGTTGAGATTAGTTTGTTACACAAGAAAAAAACAGGTTGTTATTGCGTGGAGACATGGCAATGGAGGATTCCACACATGCTGAAAAAGAAAACCATTCATAGGGTACCTTTGGACCCCAGCAGCAGGTTATATAATTTATGTACAGGTTACATTGCAAGAGAAAAAAAAAAATCACATGGACTGCATATTAAGCAGACCTAATTTGTTTGTGTTCCGAGCTTAAGTTGAAGTGGTGACAGAGAATTTTGTGGTTCTAGTGTGTGTCTCAGTCTGGGTTCTACATGCGCAAGTGTGTAAAGCTGAACAAATGCAAAACATGAACACTAGTCTGTGAAGACTTTTATACTGGCTTCCATAAGTTTAGGAATAGCTTTCTTACCTTTCTGTCGTTGGACTCTGCACTCTCCTCATTAATATCTCCCTGAAAAAGGAAAGAGAAACTCTAAAGCTAATAACTGTACACACTGACCAGAGACTGTAAACCAGGATTTAATCATCTGAGATTAATTTTAAGAAAGGGTGGACCTATAAACATGATTTGGAGCTAGTACCGCATATTATAATAATCTATTACTGCCAGGATCAGTACTACTCACATCATGAAGAGGGTAAGCTGCTGTATAGACATCACTACCCAGGAGGCTGGTGATACCTGCCGAGAGAAAACAAACAATGTTTAATGTGGGTTTCACATCTTTATACCCTATCTCAGTGAATGCGACCCCAGCAGACTCATTGAGGCCTGTAGGCCTCTCATACACCCCACTATAGCTTTGTACTAGAGCCTAACCGATACATCGGCAGGCAGATTTTATCGTCTGATTTTAGCTTATTGAAGATAAATCGATATCAGCGCTTATGTCAGCTGATAAGCAACAAGAAATTGAGGTAATGGAAAGGCAGAGTCGCTATTGTATAGTTTCTCCACTGGAGAGCGCTGCGACTCCACTGTTGGCAACACACTAATCCCCATGAGTTGCCTGTAAGCATCACAGCTGACAGAGCAGAACAGTGTTTGTGGGTCTGTTACATGTCTTCAAGGTGCTCTTTTGCATGAAATACATTACTTGAATGATAATAAACCATGCCCCCTCATTTCTCCTTTTGCATAACCTAAATAATCTTGACAGCAGTCATGTTAGCCATGCCTGTGTCACATTTTGCTACAGTACTTAAGTTAACCAATACGGTACACACAGTCCCCTCCTTTCATGTACTCGACAGCAGTAGTTTAGTGGTGTAGAGCCCGTTGACAAACCTTTTACATTTATTTGTTAAACCGTCAGTGAGACAGTTCTAGTGAGTAAGTGAACAACAGCCCATAATTTCACCCTTATTAGTATAACGCTAACAGCTGCTAATAAAACACATGGTTGTAGTTTATCTATTGCTAAATTAGTTCCCTTGTTTGTCATGAAGCTAGCTAATATACTCATTCTGCCGTAAAGTGACGTAATGGTGAAAATAATCGCAACTTGCATTTCAATACGTGTTAGTACGGTTACAGTTGGTGCATTGGAAACAGATGTCTGATTTTCACCAGACAAATTATAGTTGCTCTCAAAAGTTTAAAGCTGAGGCACAGCGCCTTTTTTGGAATCATAATCCTCTTAGCTAATGTCTGAACATCACATTCCAAAACAGCTGGCTAGAACTGGTAATATTAGGCCAGCAGAAAAAAACACAACCGAGGCAGTTAAGGTTAGCAGCCCAATCAGCGCTACCGTTGGCGTCATGACCAAGTCCTGAAGACCATAGTGGACACTATCTGCAATGGGATCAGCCACTGCAAGCGCCTCTGCCCAGCAAAGAAGACAATCACTTTCATCATGGCTGGAGAGAAGCCAACATCAGCTGCCAGGACCACCTCTACTGGCCTGCTGAGAACGGCACAAGACTTGGAACTGAATTGACTTGAGGAAGCAACTTAAGTTCCCAGAAAACGCTGCAACAACAAATCTGAGGCCAGACATGGTGTTACTCTCAGTAGCCTCCAAGCAAGTCATTCAATTCAATTCAATTCAATTCAGTTTTATTTATATAGCACCGTATTATAATAAAGTTATCTCAGGGCACTTTTTCATAGAGAGCAGGTCTAGACCGTACTCTTTATCATCCTCCTACAACTCACTGTCCCGTGGGAGGCTCGCCTTGAGGAGGCCAACGAGAGGAAGATGGCAAAGTATGCCAAGCCGGTGGAGCAATGCTGCAGTAACAGCTGGAGAGCTAGGAGCGAGGCCATCGAGGTGGGATGTTGAGGGTTTTCAGGCCAGTCCCTCTGCCGGGCCTACAACTTGCTAGGCATAACAGGCCAGCAAGCAAAAGGCCATCAAGTCTGTCACAGAGGCAGCTGAAATGGCCTCAAGGTGGCTGTGGATTAGGAGAGGAGAGCCGTGGGTGCGGTAGTGCTACCTGGACACAGAAGGACCAGAAAGACCTGATGACCCCAGGTAACTTCACTGATGATGTGTTCAGGTGCATGGCAAGATGTATTCTACAACACAACCATCAATGCTGGCACCAGTGGAGTGCACAAAAAAATATGATTCAGGAAAATAAATAAAAACTGAAATATGTGTTTTTGCAAATTAACTCTTCACACGGTTATTACAAACCATTATGAACTTATGAAGTGCCACAAAAGACTGCTTCTTATAATGAAAGGAGACCGCTGTTGTTGTCCTGTGTGAAACCAAAAGTCAATGTTTTTTTTAACTTATGTTACGTATGTAAGATTAGTTACGTTAGTAAGTCACGTGACATAACATCTTATGTTAACATAACTTACGTAACTAACACTTATTTTAACCCAAATCATCTTTTCCTAAAACTAACCAAACCTAACCAAACCGCGACCAGTAATGATGAGCTTATAAGTATCCGTGAATCTGAATGACCACATTCTTAATAAGTTGTTCCAGTTTAGCTCCGAACTAGTAGCCACTCATTCATTACTAATGACTTAATAATTAGTTACTCTGTTTGTGCACCTCCAAGTAAAGTGGTACATCACACTGAGTAGGTGTAGTCCTTTGTTACTTCAAGATTATCGTACCATTGCTGTAGTTTTGATTTGACTTTACAACCATTAAACTATTAAAGTCTACTCAAAACTTCCATAAAGTAATGGTCAGATAATCATGAAATGAGCTGAAGGATTGTGTTAAAGCAGTTTGGATTGGATAATATATTTTAAAATGAGTACATCTGTTTGAGATTAACTCAAAATACAAGCAGATACCTGAAACCCGCGATTAGCAAGTAGTCAGATTTTTAATACCTGAAACACATTTGCAAAAGTTAATGTCATTTGGTGCAATGTTGTTTTGTCAAGCAGTGAGAGAGACAGAGATCCAAACATACCCATGCTGTACTTGGCCTTGCATTTTGTTCTTTTTAGTATTTCAAAAACCTGAAAGGGAATGAAAAACAGAAGAACTTAACTTAATTCACCATGCTGTTGAAGAACATATTCATAGAAAATATTCAAATGTATTTTTAAATAATCAACACTACAATAAAACAATGGTGAAGCTCTAATCTGAAATAGCAAAAATGATCTCAACCAAAGTCCTGGTAGTTTCTGTTCAAACTGAGCCAAAATGTTTCTGAAAGATGACAGTGCATGATCTCTGTGGGGCTGAGAGTAAAAGCTACTATTTTACATAAATACTTTAAATGTGCTTAGCTTTAGTTGTTGTTAGCATATCTCTGGTCTTTCTAACAAACAACTGGAAGGTTTTACTTCATGATATATATCTGTCACAAAAATGTGTTAGCTAAAAGCCACAGTCATGTATAAATGGATATTTTGCTGTTAATGGATACATCACAGACAAACTTCAGTGGACTTACTATTGAGCTCCTGGTTTTGCTGTCAAAGAAGTAATCTTTGTCTGAGAGGTCAAACCTGTTAAAACACACAGACACACAAACACAAAAAGCACACACACACACTTGTTACTGTCTGTTAAAGTTCAGACCCTTTACTGTAGTGTACACCACAGTCTACAGTAACACAACATTTTTGAGAAGAACTTAAAATATTGTCTAATTTTCCCAGTGCTGATGGGTTTTTTGTTGTTGTTTGTTTTGTTATTTATTTATTTATTTTTTTTTTTCACCTTTCAGCCTAGATTCTGGAATGACCAAGATGAGCTTGTCTAAGATAATATAATATTATATATCAATAATATCTTGAAATACTTAAAAGTGGATAATTCAATATTGCAATATTCTAGTAAATAAACACAGTCAGCAGACAGTCAGTCAGTCCATATATTGTGTAGCTTTTACACCAAAAGTACAAAAAAAAGTGCTCAGAAAGACAGTACATTGGCCCATTGCAAAATATAAAAAGTAACTGATTTGTCATCATTAATGCAGACAGACCCTAATTTCCCCTTTTTCCCAGTTAATGCAAACTCAACACATCCTTCATGTTTATGCTACATTCATTTTAATATACATTTCCACAGCATTTATTAATTAAATGTAATTATTATAATTAGATGGAGGCAGGATGCTAGTGTGTAGTGAATGCTGGGACAGTGCCCATTAGGAAAGAAGAATACCAAATAGGTTCATTTTTGCGGTTAATTTCACACTGTATAACTCATTTTGAAGTGATATCAAATTGCTTAAAAAGTAGAAACAAATTTATTTTGTTCATTTAAAATGTTTAGAAATCATTTATTTAGCTTACTGCATCTGAATTAAGCTTTGTGGCCAGTGGGGTGCCGCAGGTGCGCCCTTCTATTGGTCAGCCCCCACTGCTCTGAAGTCATGATTTGTAAAATATGTTTCCATGTTTAAAGGACAATTGAGAGTAAATCCTGCAGTCGAGCTGAACGTTAATATTTTCTGCCTCTTGGGTTTTAACTACAGCTGCAGGGTTTATGAACACACCCCTCCCTGACACCCAGGCCGCAGAACAAGCAGTTCTTAAACCATGCTTAACTTTGTCTGATCACATTCACTCTGAGTTTGCACCCTATTCGCAGAGGACTAGTATTACCAGGATGAAATGGTGCACAACCACACTGTTTGGGAAAATAGAAGAAGAACCTCTTGCTCTGGTGCCCGTCTGTACAGGACTTTGGATGCTGTCAAAACTTTCATTTATAATTGCCAATGCAGCCTCCATCCTCTGGCAGGCCGTAAAAAACGTGGAGAAAACCAAAAACAGACCCCAAATCGCCGAGATGCCAATTTGCACTGGACTCATATTATAACATAACCTCTGCAAATCTCTGGCAAAATATGGTAGGTAATTTGCAGTGGAATTTTTACCTTACAAATTACAGACATGGCAGATTCACACGGGGTTAAGATCACAGACGACCTCCACAATTATTACAAATTACTAGAGGTCCCCAGGTAATACTAGTCCTGTGCGAATAGGGCTTCATGAAACAACTTAATCCTGGTTCAGTTTGCTAGGTTCATTCAAGGCCATTTTTTCACAATAAGCCCTGCTCACAGTAAGCCTCCCTTATGAAACAACCCTCTGGGATCACATTTTTTTTACTATGACAACAAAATAGTTTTATTACAGGTGTCCTCTTTACAATGTGGCCTGTACAATCATGTTAGGCTAAAAGGGTCCAACTTTTTTTCCATCAAAGTGTAAAAGGTGTACTTACAGGTGTTGTTTTTCCCTGGAGAAAGTGTGGGATAGGTGTTTGATGTTCTTGGGTTGACGTTCCTCAACATGAGGGTGGAGAGGCTCCAGAACTTTACTGACCAGAGAGCTGATCTTCTCCACAACACTGCTCGACTGCTTAACTTCATACACCTAGAAATCCCAACAAAACACATACACTTCGATCAACGTTACTTTATATAGGATGCACTTTTAGAACACAAAAACACATTGATAGAAATAATTCACCAAGTTAGATCCACAACACCTTTTCAGCAAAGGACCAATATGAAATACCATGAAACCTTTTCATTCGTTGTTTGTTCAAGCACAGTAACTGCATGCTTGTTCCATGCTAATATTTTTAATAACATTTCACAGTTTTTCATAATTGTGGAGGTGAGGTACATAACAGCAACTTATTATGGTTTCCAAAACAACCAAAGTAAAATTACTATACTATATATAAAGTCCACTGCTCACCAAATAAAAGCTTGTTAGAGGTGCTGGATTTAATGAGAAAAACGACATGCACACAGTCTGATCTCTGCAATATTATTCAGTTATTAGGGAAAGCTTCGCACATGCAGCCCCACCAGCCACAAAGCTTAATTCAGAGTCAGCAAATGAATTTTTACTTTTTCAGCATTTTAATGACATAAAATGAAGCTATACAGTATGAAATGAACCGCAAAAATGAGTCTATTTTGTATTCTTTCCTAATGTCCCAGCCATGCCATGCACACTAATTCAACACTAGCTGGCCTCCGTCTCATAACAGTAAATGGGTGTAAAAAGATAAAACCAATAAAACAATGGGATTTATGAGTGATTGGCTGAGTAGCCAGTCAGGACCTCACACAGGGGAGCCTGTCCCTCTTTGTATTTCTCGCGCTATCAAGAGCTTATCGTTAGAAAAGCAGACAGACTTTTAGCCATTCTATTCCACTTTTTTAAGAAATAAAGCATTAAATGATCAAAGGCATGTAGCTCATGAAAAACGTAAGTAGGTAAGTAACAGTTATTTATAACTTATTTATACTTACTTTCAAAAGTTGAAAGCTAAACCTAAACAGATCTCCCTCTCTATCTCCCTCCCCTCCTGAAGCTGTCCATGGTTCTGTTTTCTTTTTAAGACCAATGTGTCACCTCCAAAAAACTAATCTGACCATGGAATACAGTAAGCTTACCTTTAAACATTTATAGGCCTATCAGTTATATGCTGTTGTTGTTTCTGTCTGTATGTACGCTGGGCTTTCAGTGACATAAAACAGTGACTGCTGTGGAAGCCCAACAGGATAGCTCCCAGGTGCCAGAGCTGCAGAAGGAATGCTAGGAGACCTCAAAAGGATGACACAATGATGGCACATTAAGTGCAAACAAAAAGGTACACTCTAATGTCAATGATGTGTTTGATCTCAGTAAGTAGCAGACTATGAGAAAGCTAAAATCCGCACTAGGCTCTATAAAATACAGAGCCAGAACAATCTCGTTCTTTTTATGTAACACACATTACACTGCAAAGACCAGTACTGTGTCACAGCCCTGAGAATCACTGATGTAATCGGACCAAATTCACAATATAATATAATCAAATATACAATATAATACAAGATAAAAAAAGCACATATAATTATTAAACGTGTGGGCATTGTTGATGAGAGAGAGAGAGAGACAGAAAGAGGCTGCACAGGCAAATTAATGAAATAATGGGCAAATGAAGGCACAGTAGTCAGATTATATTTTATCTTGCTCTCTTCTTTGCAGTGTTTTGTATGATCAAATGCAAAAACAACTGAAAAAAAACATTTTATTCCACCAAGTAACATAACAGAAAGCAACCAGTAACTCCTAGACACGTCATAGTGTCATCACGGTGTGATGGAGCAAAGTGTCAGCCAGGACACAGGAAACAGGAAACACCTACAGAAGAAGTTCTCAATCTGACATAGGCCCGCAGTATATGTAGATCACTTTAAAGTAGCAAACTTTTAGTAAGCAGTGTGTCTTGTCTTATTCTTACTCAAACCACCATAACCTGTAAGAGATGGCTCCCACCTCCTCTGGATATCACACCAGAGCCCAAACACCATTAGCATTGTTTTGCAAATGGTTGATTAAACGTGTCAACACACAGTACTTTTCACTGCTTTGCAGATTAGATTGGTTGTGACTGAAAACTGCCTGTCTCAGAAATGACAGTCCCTAAAATGCACTGTAATCTCTTCTATTATCGCGTCTCGATTGTTGTGGCCGGTTTCGATTGAGAGACTATAGACACATTAGACCAATTTTGTTACATTTCAATAAAATCACTGTATATTGTATTGGATGTAATTGCCACACAAAAAAGAAAGCAGAGGTACAATCTAAAGTCTGTTTTATCTGCCAAGATATGGCAGACTATGTGTTTGTGAACACATAGTCTGTTTCAACTGTTTTCACCAGTTACACTAAATTTATGAAAGAAGACAACATTTTATTGACAGTAAAAATGTCAAATTTAACAAATACAGTAAACGGTAACCACAATACTCCTTTGTCGCCTGGAGAGAAAGTCCCCAGACTCCTTTAAAAAATTGTGCAGTTTTTGAGTTGTTGAGTTAAGGGAAACTTTATAAACTCTGTTAAACACTGTCTATGACAAATCCTTAATTATTCGTGCCTTCTTGTAAATTCTGCATTAAATGTAGCACATTATTACTTTCCTTGTTTAAAAAACATTGGGTTTGTCCTGGCATGTTGCTGTGACTGCGTGTAGGCTACTCTGTCTAAATAAATGATATGCTTTGTTAACAGCAGTCAGCTGTTGGCTTAAAGTCGGCTACACACACAGGTGAATGCACCATCACACACACAGTTATTTCTTACTGTATAAGTATATCACATTCATTTCCCACCCGTATTGCTTTCATTTTTCAAGCAGTTCTATCAAAGAGCATCTTGCAGGTGTAAGTTTTTACAAAATTTATACTTTATTTATTTATTTCCAGGATTTAATATGTGAGATGGGATTGTAGACAATTCAGTGGTCTGTCCACTGACCATGGTTGCTAACACGCTCACTGGTTACCACCACGAGGGGCGCTGAAGCTAGTAGCTCAGTCCTGTTGAAGATCGTCCTGTTTCCTCTGTTTAGTGGTGGTGCTGCGAAGCAGAGTTTATTGGCAGATTTTATATAGTTATAAACTATTTTATATAGTTTATTTAGGCCTACCTAAATTAAATAAATAAATAGGTAGTTTATGTGGAATACACACCTTTGCAATTCACAGTAACGTTATTGCTCTCATCGTTCATAAGGTTAATGTGATTGTAAACCACATCAATCTCTGGAGAGACATCACTCTCTTCCAGGTCGATGCCGCTGCTTTCCACACCAACCAAACCAGTAAAAGCAGGGGAATCCTGTCCAAAACATCAACACTGATGTCACTGTATACTGACATTTTCAGGGAGGTCCCCCACTGGAAACGTCTTTCTTTGCCTTGCTCAGGAGGTTTCCACTTCTTCCATATATAACTGAGTCTGAACAATCATTTATGGTCTCCATTATTTCTCTTAAGTCGACAGCTTCTTCTTATTTGTTATTACGTTGGACTACTTGGCAGTCAGTGTTTTCCTGTGCTGGCTGTACAACTCTCTTCATTTTCTTATCTCAATGTCTGTGAAGTTCTTTTTCTTTGATCCTCCAAGACGTTGCCGCAAATTATAAATGATTAGCTACAAATTAGCAAGACATTGGGAGATTGTTAATGTATCCTAGCAATGCACACTGCTAGGCAATAGCCATAGTCGCATGGGCATGGACATGCATCGCTAAGACCGGGTGTAGGCTTAAGTTTGGTTGGTGTGACTGACGTAAAGTCCATTCTAAAGACTGGTCTTAACAAAGACCGACTTAGCAGTTAGGACCAGGCTAAAGACCAGTTGGTGCAACCCATGGTGTTTCAGCCCAACAGCATTTTCAAGATAAAGAGTAAAAGCACAATGAACAAGGCTTTATACAAATCACCCCTGATAGTAATCACACAACCATGCCTTGTCAGTGTAAATGCATATGTAGACAGTTGTAGTAACATCAGAACAAAATAAATGTGTTTATGCAGGTACTGGAAGAGCATTGGTGAAGGATATTCACAGTATCAGACCTTCTCACTGGAGGCATTTCACTCACTCATCCTCCATTTTGCACCAAAGCACATTGGGTTCTCCTTCCTTGGGATGTACAGCAGGTAAATATTATGTGAGAGTGAAAGAATGAGTACGGCTAAAACTAATGCAGTCTAACACAGCAGCCCAAACCTCAATGATAAAAATGGGGCAGACACAACATAAGAAAATACTCCACCATTACACAATACAACTGCAGACTCAAAAATTACCATAAAGTTGGATCATCGCCTCTCTAAAACAGTTTGAACAAAAACCAGACCTTCATGAAGAAAGAATTTATTGCAGGGCTGTTGTATTAGACTGCATTCGTTTTAACTTGGTGTACCTAATAAACTGGGAACTAAGTATTTATTGTGTTTAAATACTCTGTCCTGTCAATGGCACTTTTAGCCACAGGGTGGCTGCGTTTCCCAATACAAGATTTATTAGGTTTTACAAATTTTCTATATGTTGTCTGTACTTCTGGGTTCATTCACATATTTACAACTTGTGATGTGCATACTATGTTTTTTCTACACGCTTCTCTTGGCAGCCCTGCATTTCTACCACAATGGCAGCTGAGAGGTTGCTCCAATCAGTGAGGGTGAGGTATGTTATGTGGTTCGCTACCCAAGGTTCCCCAAAGGTGTCTGGGTTGTTGCCCTATTAAGGAGAAGCCATCATACGATTAGCAGTTTCAGTCAGTCCCTAAATATTATTTATTATGTGAGTCAAATATAATGTGATCTAAACATTTTTTAATTCCCCCAGTACATGGATCTGCCCTCATAAAATCTCTGAGACAGGGCTACTCCAAGTCACCAAAGACTCTATGAAAGAGAAGTGCTGACTTGTCCTCCACTGCATCTGCCCCGCTTTCCAGATCCTGCCAGCAGATCACCAAGGCAGCTGGCTATCTTGCACAGCATTCATGATTTAACATAGGCCATTAGTGTAAAACCAGCACAGATGTTTTGGTTCCTGGTTTTCAGGTTGAGATTATTATAAGTCAAGACAAAGTCAGATCAATTCAACAATTCATATTCAAAAAGGTTATTCACATTTGTTTATTTGTGAGATATCTCAAAAACCTGGTAAGAGATTTTGATCTCTGGTAAACAATTAGGCCATGGACCAAGGATCGAGTGACTAGTTTATTGTTGTTTTGTTGTTGTTTTTTGTGAAATGTTGTGTTTTCTTTTTTTGGTTGTGTTTTTTAAAATGTGTTTTGTGAAATGTTGTGTTTTCTAATTTGTTAATTGCTGCTGATAATTCTCAATAATTTATCGGTT
The DNA here is from genome assembly GCA_008360985.2 of Macquaria ambigua. NCBI lineage: Eukaryota > Metazoa > Chordata > Actinopteri > Centrarchiformes > Percichthyidae > Macquaria > Macquaria ambigua. Next base: position 36,547 of record VMKM01000607.1, on the reverse strand, counting down.
TTAGGTCTGGGTCCAGGGTGGCGTCTGGACCGGGGCCGCAGTCCGTTTATTAGTGACCATCGTCGAATATTTGACTATTCGGGCTCACCTCTACAATGGTCACAGACTGACTACATCATAAAGACAGCTTGTGAAATTGTGTTGGCTGCTACGTTCCCCGACCCCTACTTGGAAATGTAGTTAAGCTGGGAGTGTTGCTAAATGGTGTGCCTCCTGAACACTGTACATGAATGAGTACATTGTTTTGGACGAACATAGCACACATTCATACAGGTAGTAACACAGTTGGGTTACTTGAATAGTGTTAAAAGAAAAGTTGCCTCTTTATTTTTTACCCAGACAGAGAACGGAAAGAGACAGTAAGTCTTACCTTTTTGGTGGGCATCTTGAGCTTCATTAACTCGGCCTCTCGACAGAGAACGTTCCAGGGAGCATGAATCTTCACAAAGCCCACCCCTGGAATCTTGGTCTAAGAGACATATAACGTAAAAATACAGTTCAGTTGTATATAACTCACATACTGTATGTTTTGATGTCATCAGGAAGACTTGCACACAAGTACACTGTGTACATCTGAGTCCAACTTATATTATATATATGTTTGATTTTCAATATTTCACTCATACTATTACTCAAGCTCGTAGCACCAGCTTTCGAGGAGGGAGGGAGTGTCATCAATCAGCAGTCTTATTTCTACTCAGTCGCATGTTGTAAATTGTCACATCATACCGCAAAATGTGATGCAGGTGTATTTGTGCCGACATGCACTTCAACAATAAAATATGAAAGGCTGAAGAAACTGCTAAAAACTTACAGAATACGGAGTTATAACTGACCATTCTGATGTGTGTAGAGGTTTGTGTGGTTATTTTGTAGCAGCCTGGTGTCATTTGCATGTGATTTAATCAATGTAAACACAGTAGAATGCTATGTGTAATGGCACTGCTCTCTGGCAAGGCACTTCTCAAACTTCATATCTGTCCTGCTGCCTTCAGAGGGCTGCAGGGATTTAAAAACTGAAGCTTTTCATACAGTACAAAGCAGCTGTGGACAACAGGTACTGTAAGAATCACCTATATTCATTTATGGATAAATGCAGACTCATTTACCAGCGTCCCTGCTTTAACCACATTAAAAGTTATTTTCGATACCGATTTAAACACATCTACTGGTTGGAGAGTGTTTCATTAAATTAGTTCATTTACATTTTAAGCATTATTCTGTTATTTCTGCACACTTGCTGGAAGTATTTAGTTTGCTTTAAAATCACCAAAGTGGCAGCAGAGTGAAAGAAACAGATGAGGTTCTGAGGTGTCTATTCTCAAGCGCAATGTCAATGACAAATACCAAAAACTCTGTTTGCACTGCCTCTTTTGAATGAACCTCCCACCTCTGCTCTCTGCACCAAAATATCACACAGTCAGGCAACGAAAATTTGGAAAATTATCCCAAGCTCCATGACCCCCAGGGGATTTTAAATGTGGCTGTTTTGTGGATATGCTGTGTCATTTGGACAAACTCAACTCAGACTCATCCTGACCTGATGCAAATAGTATTAACACTTGTCAACAAACAGACTCTGTAGGAGACGTCTTCAAAAGGGAGATCAGAGAAATCAAGTGGATATCTTCCAAATTTACAGTGTTTTTCCTCTCCCGACCAGACTCTAGCACAAGTTCTGTTTGCAGACCAGACTAAATGGGTTTTATTTCTATAAAAAAAAAAAAAAAACAACAGTGGGGCTGGTGGGCAAGTTGTAATCAGTGTATAGTCCCTACCAATTATGAGTGTAACAGACGCAAAGTAACGAGTAACCAAGCCCCCAGGAAGTGCGCCAGGCTTTGAAGCCAATTTTACAAACCATGTGATTACAACTTCCGGGTCCATCACGGGATGCACACTGACATGCATGCTAAAATGCATTAACAGCTGAATCCAGAGTTATAGAGTCACTGTCGTTCATGTGAGCGGTTGGGAGGTGGGGCTAAAGGAAACGCTATTGCGCTTGCTCTATGTGCCACACTGGATCTAGTTATCCAGATCCAGGTAATTTTATACCCTGGAAGTTGAACTTTTTTGGCTTCATGCGCCACAGAGCAACTTTCTTAGGAATGAACAGGGCTCCGCCTCCGAGACTGTATCCAGTTCTCTTTATACATCCATGCCAGTAACATGCAACAGTAGAGTGGAGACTCTCACTGCTGTGAACCCACAGAGAGTGAAGTTGGGTGTATACTGTCTTGCCATGTTGGTGTCAATTAAAAGAATATTATTCAAAGAGAAATAGTAGCCTGCTCATTACTCACAGGCCAGAAGGACTGGAGAACGCTACCAACCAAGAAAATAGGATTACACTGCTTTTAAAGAGGGTGAAAGGAGCTCATGTGATTGGACATCACTGAAGCTTGACTCCACCTGCCAATTCTGTATTTCTCCTAATAAGAATGTACTCAACCTCTCTACAACATTACACCAGGCTCAGCCTTGTTTGCACTAACGCCGGTGCCCTTGCACCCACTTTGAGGAAAATAGGAATCAAGACCTTCTATGTGGTACTGGCAACCTCAGGTCAGCCATTTGAAGTCACTGCTGTGGAGAGCCTTATTTTCTATTTATATGCTGGCATTAGGACATCTTATACATAGGCAGAATATCAGTTTACACTTTTATGCGGCTGATACACAGATATATCTAAGCTGCAACACTGCAAATAGTTTCAAAGAAATTGCTTCCTAAATTATTGAAGACATTCAGAAGTGGATGTCTCCTAACTTCTTGTAGTTAAATATAAACAAAACTGAGGCCACGTCCACACTTGTCTAAGAATGCTGTTTACTTGTGAAAAGTCTAGACAACCCTTGAGTAAAACGGTCATATTAAGCATGTCTGCATAATGCTTTTCAATAACTGGATATTCCTTCTATATCTGCATGTCGTGGCTAAATGGTTATGCTATGCTTATCAGACTTATGTTCTAAAACCTAAAACTGCTAAAACAGGTATAATAAAGAAGATTGTTTTGCTTTCAAGAATAAGGTGGGGGTTATTGATAACATCATAAAAATCAACTTACAGCAACAGTCAATGGTGGAAAGTAATATTACATTATTATTATTATTATTATTATTATTATTATTATTATTATTATTATTATTACATTAACCCACATCAGTACCTATATATAACTGTATATATTCATTGTAAATATAATTTAGTTTACCTTTTTATTTTTTCCTTGAGTGCTACTTTTATATAGTTTGTTCTATTTTATTGCTTATTTTATTGTTTATATTATATTCTAATTTAAATATCAACTGCATTTCATTGTGCAATCCTATTGTATGACACATTAAAAACCTTGAATCCTTAGAATGTTTGAGTGTTTGATTAATTGATTACCAAAATTAACGACAACTGATTTTGATCAACTAATTTATCAACTAATTGTTTTAGCACTCAACTGCAATATTACTGTCAGTGTATCAGTATCAGTGTATTGATTTAACATACGTTAAAGTCTGAAAACCCCACATGCCAACACTTTTATAGACACTTGTTTGGTTGCCCTGCCATGCACTACTGTGGATGCAAATGATCAAGTCAAGTTGCGTGAAGTAGAATACTTCAACCAGAGCTTCATATCGTCCTCTGTGATATTATCTGTTAATTGTATTTATTATTTATTATTAATAATTAATTATTTATTAAGATATTATTTTATTAATTGTTCATGCCACATTGACCTTAAGTCAGTGGATCAGTTATCGGCCCAACACATCAGATCTTCTGCTCTGCTCATTTGCTCTGGTGAACACATTTTGATGCCTTAATGTTAGAGCTGTGGAAGGCCTTTATGGCCCTTACAGACATACATTTGACTAGGTGTTCGGGGAAGTCGCGGAGGACAGAGCAAAATAGGCAGGGTTTTCAAAACGTCTAGCGGGACTACATCATTTTGTTGTTGCCACCTATTTGGTTTGAAATGTGTTTCAAAAATAGGGCTTTCCTGCCGAGGTCTCGATACAAGCGTAAACTTGTGTTGTACAATTCAGGGAATTCAGACACACACAATATTAGCTTTTCCTCCATTTTGTCTTCCGTGACTAGCTGGTTGCCTCGTTTCTATTGGCCAGGCGGATATTTGTCACAGTGAGCAGCGAAAAGCTGTTGTGGTGCAGCACAAGTCATTGGAAATAGAAAAGATGAAGAACAGAAAAGATGGACAAATCCAAGAAAATAAGACCCAAGTTCTAATAAACCAGAATTATCCTTAAAACATATCAAAACAATTCAAAGTAGCCAACCTTTCCCTTGCTAATTTGAAGAAATATATTTTTTTCAATTTTAAAGTTTAGTTTTGAAAAGGAATGAGGTAAATAAAGGCCACTACTTACGGTATACCAAATAAGGGTGCTCCAATTGATCAACCACAGATCGTTATCGTCCGATATTCATTCTAAATAGTTTGATCGGTGGTCTCTATAAAGGCTGATCAGAAGAGCCGATCAGATGATGCAAAACGCACAAAACTATTTCTCTATGCACCACTAAACCACCTGTCTGGCAGTCCTACCAGAGGTTTGTACTACGAAGCAAGTTCAACATCCCCAGGATATCTTTTCATTATCTGGCTTCTCTAAGCCTAACAACCGCGATCATGCTAAGCGGTGACAACTCGGTAAGTCAACCCAGGTTTCCCAATCAAGCCATGAGCGCGTTCACATAAAAGGGGCGGTGTTTGCAGCATATGACCACTCACAAACATGACAGGTGTACTGGCAGCAGAGCGGCATACTATACCAACAAAGAGCAAACTGTAATATTAGAGAAATACAAAGAATTTAAACATAAATGCAGGAAAGACAGCAAAAAAATCACTGACTGTGTGAATACATAAATTAACAGGCTTATAATATCACTCATCATTAATATTCCATTAAATGAATGTGCTGCAGTATTGTACAGTACAATACTGTACAGGGAAAGTCACTTTAAAGGACACTGTATCACATTGACAATTTCCTCATACTAGAACTTTAATAAAAACTTGACAATTCTACATATCTTGAGTGGATTTAAACAATGCCAGGAATCTGAGCTGCAAATGCAAAACTCCAGCCACAATCATACTGACTGCCGTAATCCTCTGACATGGCCGCACATGTATACGACAATGGCTTTCACAAGTTCACCTGGAACTCCTGAGCCGCAATTAAGTCTGTTTCTCTGTTTGTTTACATAGAGGTTGACGTTAGATAGCTGTCATGTATTAGCTAAGATTAGCACTTTAACCCAGCCAGGTTCTGTGTGAGATTCAGACTTGCTTGCTGTTTGAGAGTTCCAGGTAAACTTGTGGAAGCCATTGCCATAGGTTTGCAGTGATGCCACAGGCTTCGGAGCAGATGAGAGGACAGCTGGTTCAGGAAGAGTGACGTTCTCTCCTTAGTATGTACGATTATATGTAAATCACGCTCTCACGTTTTTCATTAATTGCATGGCATTTTGCAACACAGTAATCCATTAGAGACCTAATATAATGATATGATATTTCATTATCGATCTAGCTTGCTACAATGTTCTATGACAAGTGGCTCATGCCAGCCACCAAGCTAATGCGTACGCTAACGTTATAATATTACAGCAACGTTTAGCATGCTCATAGAGTTATTTTTACTTTGTTTTGACCACGGATAACAACGCCAGGCTACCCCACAATTGAATTCACCACATAACGTTAGCTACAGTAGCTGTATGGGTAGTCGACTCATCTAATGGTAAGTTAGCAAGATGAGTCGATCTATACAGCTACTGTAGGTAACATTATGTGGCGAGCCCAGCGCTGTTATCCATGGTCAAAACAATCCCACTTAAAATAACTTTAAGAGCATTTTGAACGCCACATAAGTTACAGTAATGTTAGCTGTATCTGTAATCAACTCATCTAAATTAGCAAGATGAGTCGACCCATACAGCTACTGTAGCTAACGTTAAGTAACATAACTGCCACAGTCTAATAATTTGGCTTGCACTGGCTTGCTCCAACCAGTGGCGACAACATGCTTTTTCCATAATCTGTGCAGCAGTGAAATAGACAACAGACCGCAGCTGACAACACCCAACATCACAGCTGCAACTTCCGTACTTACACTTGCTATTTTGAGTGCATAAGAGTGTTCACACTGACAAGTATGGCAAAATGCAGTGCACTATGAGTACCCGGATGGTGTACTCATAACGGTCAGAAAGTTGAGCGTGGAACGCTGCACACTTCTCACCCTCAATGGTCGCCATCTTGGCTACGTAGCGGAAGGGGAGGGACCACCAACGTATGAAAATGGCGGCCGGCTGTGATTGTTACGGCTAAAAGTAAAAGCATGTTAATTTTTATTCATTTTTAATAAAATTTAATTCAAGTGTTAAGTCAAGTGAGCAAACGAGCTGGCAGATATTTTGGCGTGAGGCAATCGCAGTAAAATGTTGGTGCTAATGCTCCGCCCGGTTGCAATTCACCATTAAAAAGAAGAAGAAGCGGGCTTTCCAGAGTGTTTCTGGAAAGAATAAATGGATAAAGCTGTAAACTTACGTCATCGTCTCTCTCCAGCTCCAGCCCCATGTCTCTCAGTTTCCCCTCAAACTCCTCCCTCCTGAAGGTCTTGTGATCTTCCTGGCCGCTCAACGTCTCTCCTGGACAGCCCAGCTCCACGTCAGCCACTGGTGATGACGGCAGGGTCGATGAGTCTCTCGTCCTTTGTGCTTGGTGATGTCGGAGGTGTTCATCACGGCTCTGGGGGCCACGGCGTAGGCTGCGGGCAACCGCATTTTCAGTGCGCAGGTGCGCTGACTGTCGGCTGGAGCGGCCCCCAGTCAGCTTCTTCACGGAATAGGTGAGGACATAGTCGACACGCCGCTGACCGTCCTGGAAGTAGAGGCCGTGCTGGCAGTGGGTGTTTTCCTCTGGGGTTAGAGCCTTCAGCAGCTGACAGCATGCACATGGGGACAGACAGAGAGGGGTGAGGATTTAGGATGCAGGACACTGCATGTAGCCTAGAGGCAAAAGTGCTCTTAATATTCCTATAAGATTTGTGGGCTAATAATTTATATACATATAAGTTCTTTTCTGTTTGTCATAAAAAGAAAACTTAAACAAATTTGCGACCAACAATTTAGTATTGCTCAGGTTGTCCATTTTATGTCCTGTTATGCTCTTTTATGTCAGTAGGTGGTAGTATTTAGCTGTAAGTCCTCTGGGGAATTGACTTGATCCCTGATCAGACAGAACACTTTTTGCAGATTGCAAAACCAAGGCGCCCAGGGTGCATGAGCAGCGCGCAAAACTCTTACTGCCTATAGAAAACAACTGGAAAAAGATGCCTCTCACCGCAAAAAACACGTCCTGTCTGATCAGGGCCTTCTTGAGCGACAAGAGCAATGGCTGCTAAGAAGAAAAACAGGCATTGCCTGCGCGAAGAGACACTCAGTTTAATTGCTGTGTGGGGTGAACCACGTTACCAGAAGCAATTTGATCAAATGATGCACAACCACACAGTTTGGGAAAATATTCACAAAGACTTCTTGCTCCGGTGCCCCTCTGTTCAGGACTTTGGATTTGGATACTGACGCGGATATTTTTGCACAATGTTTAGAATACGTGAATCAACTTAGTCTTGTTTTCTTTGAAAATACAGTGTGTGATACAGTTCAAGCTGGTTCAGTTTAGGCTTGTGAAGCTAAGTTATCCTAACCTAACTTTGGCCAAGGAAAAGAAAAGGCTGATTTTTTTAGGTAACTTGATATTACTAGCTTGTTATGTTAAGTTTCATACTATGTTAAATGTGTTTAGAATATGGACCTGGTTGTGTCTTCTCAAGTATCACCCAGGCGGATGCTTATCCATATTTAAATGTGTGCTGAAAATGGCTGTCAACAATAGCAAACTGAGTATAAGGCCAGAAGAAATGCTTGTAGAATGTGTGTGAGATGGACATTGCAATATGTGTAATGTAATCTATTAATTGGTTATGTTTGATATCTGTCAAGCTGAATGGACTGAACAGGAGTAAAAACAGATTTTATTCTGGTCCAAAGACTGAAATAGAAATGTGTCTGTGAGAGAAAGGACACTGGGTATATACTGGAATGTAATTGTAGTAACATGGAAGACATAGTTTGCTTAAATGGTACCTCAAAAGCATCCTGTTTATGAAAAGGCTTCATTCACTCACTACTGTATAAAACTTTTTTAATCTTCTCATCAGTGACCACGCTGGGCAGAAGTTATTGGAGTTTCAAATTTCAACATGATAGGGGTTGACTCTCTTCCTGTTTTTTCAGAAAAAAGATTTGAAGCTTTGGGGCACTGAACTAATGTAGTGACATCTGGCCGTTTGCAGAAATTATAGCAACAACTCAAAACTGGGGCCTTGTTTTGAATTGAGAGGCCCTGATTTCATAATTTCATTTATATATTTATTTTTTAATATTTTTTATGCCTTTAACCAAGAGTTGGCAGTAGAGGGATGACAGAAAATGAGAGGAGAAAGAGAAGGAGAATGGAACTAGAGATGTTGCCATTCACTGCCTTACACCCTTACAGTAGGTCACCAGGATGCCTTGATGATTTAATCGTTTCAATCACATAGATATGGAATACAAGTCTAAAAAGGTTACATGTTCAGTATTCTTGTTATTCTGCGACATTCTACAGTAAAATCCATAAATGTGCTGTCCAAATATTATCAAATATTTTTGTATATATAATTCATGTCTTTGGTGTAATATACTGTATGCTACAGGTGTCCAAACTACAGCCATGTGTGGCCCAACACTCAGATTTAGGCTACATTCAGATAGAATCAGGCGCTGCGGCGAAAACGCAGATTTCCCCATTCATTTGAACGGGGGTACTGCGTTCAGGCTGTGGTGGTGCGGGCTGCAGGGGGTGCTGCATAAAACAGAATTAACTTTTGGAGAAACGCAACCCAATGTCACGCTGTGGCAGCCAATCATGCCGGTGTTCAGACCGACAGACACCCAGGTGAAGAAGAACTTTGTTTACCATGTAGCATTGTAGCATTAGCTGTTTACCTTAATATTCCGCTGTTTACCGAGCAACTGTGAATATGGAAGAGAGACTGATCGATTGCTGCCGGGATGACTGTACATCAGCTGTTCAACCCTGCCACGAGGGAGCACAAAGACGTTAATCGCTTGGCTTGTATCGCTCTTCAAACTGGGATTGATGATTAGTAATCCCAGCTTTATGTATGAATGTGTCTGTGAATGGGTGAATGAGACCAATCTGTAAAGTGCTTTGGGAACCAATAAGGTTGAAAAACGCTATATAAGTGCAGTCCATTTACTATTTTACAGTCCCACACTGCCGCACAACCCTGCGTTGAATCGCCGCAATGCTTGATTCTGTCTGAAAGCAGCTTTACTAGCTCTCTCACCAAGTGACTATGGTCCCTTAGACTCGCTCTATCAATGCTTAGAGCAATTGAATAGCTGGATGCTATTAAATGTCCTTCAATTAAATAAAGACAAGACAGAAAGCTTCCAGAGCTATGAAGACGAAAACCCAAGTAAGAAATCTTGGTGTTTTAATAGACTCAGATCTGAGCTTCAGCAGTCACATCAAGGTAATAACTAAATCAGCATTTTATCATCTCAAACAAATAAGACCGCTGGACAGCTTCAGCTCATTCAGAACTCTGCTGCTAAGAGAACTGAACACCTAACTGGATGATGTGATGAGTATCACAATGAAAACTACTAATCTCTTCCTATCAAGAGCACTTAGTCACCAGGAGTTTGAGGCTTTCCTGGCGGAATTTGATGAACAATAGGGGGATGTAATCTATCTCTCAGATGTGTGCTAGCTTAGTTGTGGGACAGTTCTGGAGCAGTTATATTCTCTGAGATCTGAAATGGACTGTTTTTTGAAAGTCAAAGGTCACAGCCTTGATGAACTGAGCAACCCTGAGTGGTTGGCAGATCTTACTTTTTTAGTTGATCTCATTGGCCATCTTAACACATTGAACTAAAGCTTGTAAGGAAAAGATGGCCAGTAACAGCAATACGGCGCACATTGAATTGAATGCAGTGTACAGTAAATTACATTAATCACGGAATTGTTTGAGTTGAAGTTTACACAGATAGAGTTCTGACGTCCATGAGCTCCAGATGCAGCTATGCAGCAGACTGTCAGTTGTTGGCTGGCCTGCTGTGTGTGAAAGCAGCTGTGCAATTCACATGTTTGGCACAGTGCCCTATTTTTCGGGGTCTTAGTCGTGGTGGGGAGCACTATGACTTCTGCATTTCCTACACATTTCAGGAATTTGGATAGCATTGAGACATGGTGAATGAAGATTATGATTTCAGGAGCTCAGGCAGACATTGGGTGCCATAGTAGGGGTGGCAGCTGCTATGCCCACTGTGGTGCTTCCGAGTAAATTATACATGAGACATAAATAGTGTGTGAATCATAAGCTGTGTCATAACCTCAGCCTAATACAGTATTTCTACTTATGAAGTCTACTCAAAGTCTGGCTGCAGATCTGAGGGACGGTGTCTACAAATCAAACTACACAGAGAGCATGCACCACTATTTAAAGGGGAACTCCACCCCATTGATGTGGAGATCAATGACATCAAAGATGTGGACATTCACCAGGCTGGGAGGGTCTAATTAAAAAATACTATTGGTTGCATTTTGGAAGTGTAGGATCCAGCATTTTTAGACTTTAACCCATACTAGGGACTAAAAGTCAGGATATATTGGCCTCTTCTGCTTTGATTTTGACCATTCTTTTTTAAATCTGTCTCTTGTGAGTATGAAAGTGTAATAATAAATCACTGGAATACCCCTTTAACACTGGTCTGATCCTCACTACATGGCAATGATTCTGAGAGTACCTCTGACACCTTAGTTACCTTTGCTAAATTCTTTACTCAGGGCCTCTGGTCAAATGTTTTGAGATAAGCACCAAATAGGGCTGATTATTACATTTTTAATTGTATTGCCAATGCAATATCTAAAAATGGTTTATGTCTTACATAAGCAAAACAAGTTTTTCTACAAAGATTCAACAAAGGAAACTAAAGTTGTCTGAACACAAGCATTTAGTAAGAATAATATTGTAAACTGACAAGAAATTCCATGCCAGCTTTTCGTACAGTACAACCCTGACCAAGATAAACTATTTGGAGGGATAGATGGCTGGATAATCAAGCAATAGGGTGATGGGCCTGGATAAACAGTGCGCACAGCCTAGCAGGTGGACATCAATGTGCAACTGGCCTGTTTACTGCTGAATCCATTCCATGCCTATATCACGTGTTTGGAAGTGAAAATAGCAGTGTTACCAAAAAACATCTGGCAGCTGTCAGGCAAAGTACTAAGGTCACAAGAACTGGATACTAATCATGGAGACACTCGCAAGAGATGTTGTACATACACCTGCAGCACTGGCGAGCATTCCACTGCCACCACAGTTAAGTATTTAGCAACTCAAATGACACATGTTTATTCAAGTGTGCCAAATATAGTGACTCATTTTATGCCATGTGCCATCATCTAATGTCTAGTAAGTCAACAGGCCATTTTTATATTATGGAAGAACAAACCATTTTGGAAACGTGATGAAAAACTGACAAAACAATATCACCACAAGATCCATTTTTCTGAACAATTTAAGGAACTTCAAGACTCAACACTCATCAAGCTCCAGAACAGCTTTTAAATGGAGCTTGTAGTGAGACTTTTATCAACTGCTGTTTCTGAAGTCAAGAATTAACTTTCAATCTCAACTTTGAGACTATTCAAACAACAACTAAAGTGCTCAGAAAGTGGTCTTAACCACTCATAAGTTTTGTTCTAGCTTATGAATATTTTGGAAATAAGAAAACATTTATGAATCCTCCAAGAGTTCTTAGTTTGTTCATACACAAAAGATAGGATCAGGATAGGATCTGAGTGTACGGAGTTTTCATGAAGGAGGCTTCTTCCTTTCTTGCAGTTCTAATCCAGTTTCCCAGACCACCAGAGAAGAATCCTACATTAGCTGCAGTGTGAGTTCTCTTTTGTTTTTATTTTAATCATAGATTGAGGTAGCAGTGATGGTGCAGGGTGACAGGTCATCAGCACTGTCCAGGGAATCAGTTATTATATGACTTCATGTTTACAACACTTTGTGAGCAAAAAGGCAGTGGGAATCCTAAATGTACAAGACCTAAAATGCTACAATTGATTATTTTGTGGTGTCATTTTGACATGAACACAGACACAGATAATGGAAAAGCTTAGGTCATGTTAAACAGGGACAACAGGCGAGAAAATCTGGTGCTGTCTTGAGGAATATTTATCTTTGTTCAAGTAATTTATGTTGCATTTCATTCTTGCTGGGTACCATTGTTTAGTTTTTATTGTATTGTACTATGTGTGTTGTTTGTAATATCATCATGGTCTTGACTCAATAAAATCTGAATCTATAAAAATTAAAACTTGTCTAGTGAAATAGACAAAACAGAAGATTCCATGTTATAGGGTTATATTTGTCTGCACCATTCCATCAAATGGATCTATCTCATGTTTTTGGAAACTATGGGATCTGCACAACAATGCCAAATAAGATTCTGTGAGTTTGAACAATATGCAGCAGAACATCATGAGTGTATTTTGACCAACACAGAAGGAGGTCAGCATTACAATGCTAATATCCCAAATCCCAATATACTTCCTGTAATAGCGTTACCTGTAACAAGTATCTGTGGACAGTCCACATCTACATCTACATCTCTACCTGAACAGATTTCATTCAGTGGCTCTGTCTATCTTGTTTTAACTCCCTCACTGTCAGTCTCTGTCTGCTGTGTTTGTCTCTCATAGAGAAACTCACCTTAAACTTGCCGTGGAAGATGACATCTTGTAGAAAATGTGGAGCCTGTGGCTCAGACCCGGAGGTTGGACAGAGGTCAACTCCCACTTCTGCTTCCTCTGTCATTGTCCAGTCCCAGCAGGTAAAAAGCAGAGATCAACTGATGTGATGAACCACAAGTGAATTGTTTCCAAACAGAATAGTCCGGTTTGTGCTCTTCTTCTCTCAACGTCTGTGTCTCCTATTTAAAAGGTTTCACTATATGACAGCTCCTCTCCTGCCTCTCCTCTTAATTTCTTGTGACTTGCCACTTTTCTGTGCCTTTGCACGTCTCCCTTTAAAGCTCTGTGTGGAGCTCTGTTTCTTGTTTCTGTCTCAATGTGGAGTGGCTGAAGTGAGCCTGCAGCCTTGTTACTTGAGAAGCCGTCTGTGAGCCAAGATCTAAACTTAGACAACGATAAAACTCTGATGAACACACACTCTGTCTCTACTCAACTGTAGTCCCTACAAGATCAACCACCCCAATACACACCAAATATCTCTCTCTCCCTCTCCCTCTCTCTCCCTATCTCTGCCATTGGCTACTAATCACTCACAAGGTCAAATATGATGCATTACATGTAAAAGAAATGACAACATGGCTCACGAACTGAAAACATTCCCAAACAACAATCTCATAAGTCAATAGAAGTGTGTGTGTGTGTGCATATCAGGCTGCAGACTGGATGAATTAATGCTCAGCTCTGAGGACGTAAGTATGTATGTATTTCTTTTTTTTTTCTTTAAGCACAAACAGCAAAGCTAGAGTTTCTTTTGTCTCTGTCGGAGAAGGAATGCTTTTGCTTGGTCAACACTATTCAGGAGATAGATACAAAATGAAAATAACACGGCATGTTGTGTACAGCCATTATAACCAGTACCTGAGTATCTGTTACCACATTAATCATAAATGAGCTGCAAACGTGTTTTCAATCATGTAAAACACAAAGAATGTAGGCAAAAAATGTCCGCTGAACAATAGACAGCTTTAGTTACTCTTAGGACAATCCTGAGACAGTGGTGGCCTAAAGGTTACAGAAAAGGAGCTTGTGACAGAAGGCTGCTGGTTCAAACCCTGGGCACTTTCCCCGCCGTGTAATTGTTGCAAAACTTACCGGACTGCCACTCGTCCAAGATTGGACTTACAAACAAGACCCGACTTCAGTACTACAGCACTGGTAAAATGTTCCTCAATAATGTTTCATAGGAGTACATAACATCGTAGCTGAGTATAAACATTCTACAACTAAGTCCACCGTTCTTCTTCATTGTACAACTAAATTGCAACAACACTACATCTACACTGCTGCAGGAGGCACAGCTGCACAGTCTGCTTTGAGACTCTAAGTAAGTTGAACTTTTCTGTGTTTGTTGTCTACATCATTCACTGTACGAATGAAAGCAGAAAAATATCTCTGTTTTTGTCATTGAAAGCACTTGTGTTCAACAGGGTCACGTCAACAGAATGTCCCCAAATTCACATAAAAAGAAGGAATAAAAAGCTCTCCACAGTGGGCTTTTGGTGATGCAATGCAGCGGTGTGAGGGTATGCTCGAATTTGAGTTCTAGTGCACACAGGGCTTCCATCGTTTTCGACAACTGAAAATATGATGTGCTGTTTTGAGCTATATTTGGCCCATTTCTTATGCAATACAATGTTTCTAAACACTTAAATATATTGAGTAGATATTTCATATGCTTAGGTTATAGACCTTACTTCCAAAATGTTCCTAGTTTATCATAAGTCTAGGATAATATCTCTGCCCAGCTGAGCTTTCTTTTGGTGCCAACAGTGCCTCACGCGGCTGGAATAACAAATTAAAAAACATTGGCATTATACAAAATCCTGGGTTTGCAGAATCATCAACTTTTTGCCATGAAGTTTCAAAGAAGAGATTAGTTGTCATAGTCTTGTACCTCAGGTCAGACTACTGCTGAGTGAAAACACATAATCAGGCTTGTTTTCTGCCTCGTTCATTAAAACGAACATGAATAAGTGAATGTGATATTTCAAGACTCAAGAGAACTTCATTGTTAACCCATTCATATACAACTACACAATAGGAATTAAATACATTTTCTTTGGGGACAGAGAACTTACATTTAACATTTAAGCAGTACAAACCAGGCAGTCAATATAAGGCACGAAAAGACAACATAAGTGGCAAGACAAAACAAAACAAGTGCAAAACTGTGCCAAAGACAAGACAAAAGCTGGGTGTTGAGGAGCCTGACTGCCTGGGGAAAAAAGATGTTGGCATGGATTCAGAGCACAGCCCTGCGTTAAAACAGTGCTGCAGCTTGCAGAATAGGGCAGGGTTCAACGTCGAACATTTAATCCCACCCACTGTGGTTTGATTCATTTAACTGTCAAATTTGGGAGGGGTTAAACGTCATTTTCATTGGTTTGGACTTGGGTTTGGGCGGGGTTAAACAACAATGGTTGTACAAATAAATAAGTGTTCAGGGAAATGTTGAAGATGTCTGGGAGAATGTCTGCCAGCTGGTCAGCACATTCTGTGACCACCCAACCATGAATGTTGGCTGGTCTAGCACCTTTCTGTGGGTCTTCCTGACATCAGCTATAGATAAGACGGAGGAACTCCTCATCGGGAGGAGGGGTCTTCCTTACAGGGTCCCTGTTATGGGCCTCAAAACGTGCATATAATAACATACCTGCAAACTAGTCAAACTAGAAGTTTGTCGTGATAATTGTTTCCTAACGTTACCCCATCAGATCTTTCCCAACCTGTTTATAATGGAAAGCTTGCCAGCTTGTTGGCACGTCAGCTAATGTTAACGTCAGTAAATCCTGTATTACAACCATACAGTCTATGATTACAACGTTACAGTTCAGAACAGTACAGTACAGTACAGTTTGTTGAGGCCACTCCCACTGCATCCGTATTGTTATCCGATTTTAATGTCCGTCATTGTCGTAAGTTACGAGGAAAATAAAAACGAAAACGTAAGGAAACACCGGCTCTGGCGGATCATTTCACCTTGACGGATGCAGCTTGGGTTAGCCTTAACAAACTTTTATGATAATGAAAAAGGAGGCCATGAAGCCAGCTGATAATATCCAGACAATTATTTTTCAGAATGAGAGAGTTTAAAGAGGAAGATGCTATTTATGCAGTGCAGCTTGACTCAGGGCTGAGGTGCAGATGGAGCTGGGCCTGGCTAAAGGTTGAGGTGAAAATGGAGGTGAAGGGAGTCCAGCACAGCTTCCCACTGTCACAGTATTTAAACAAAAATGATAAAGCGGGGTTTGCAAAATGCAGCCTCTGCACAAAAGAAATCAATTACAGCAACAAGGGCTCTCATGCCCTCTTGGCAAATGTTGTCTTTTCCCTTCATTTTCTTCTCGGAGTGCACCAGAATGCTTTGTTTACATGTTAAAATCACAAAAAAATCAAAAAAAGGAGTATCATATCAGCAATAGTTAGCCTGGGATCATAATCTCTAGTAAAATATGTTTTTATAGTCTATAGTTTATTGTGTATTGTTATGTCCTGGGGCCTCAATATGTATATCAGTTCTCATGAATGGTTTTGCAGTGACCATTTATGGTACATTGTTTGAGTGTATTGTATAGTGATATGAGGCTCGTCCATGGTTGCACATTTTCAAGTTGATTGTGATTTATAAAGGAAAATTTACATGCAAGCATGCTTGTGCACATTTTTATAAATCAGATTTTTTTTCACTCATGCCATTTTTGTAATTGACTTCATTACTGTCAGGTTTTACACTGGAGCCCTGGAAACCTGTGACATTTTTCCTCAAGTATATTAAAAAGTGACCAAAACATGAAGCTTGAAGTTAATTCTGTGTAGATTTTCCTCTGTGAAGCTGTTCCAGGAAACTGTCCTTTCTTCCATAATTGTTTACTTTATGAGAACTAAGATCCAGAAACTTTCTGTACAACCTCTTATTCCTGACACTTCAATCCTACAAGCTTATGTAACACAGCAGCAACATCCGCACTCAAGTGTATTTTTAGACTTTAAGAGTTAAAAAATATACAGAGAATCAAGCAAAGGAAAGCAGGGACCTTGTAGAGCACATGCCGTCAAGCTCCCAGGGGATATCATGTGTCTGACTCGATGCTGGGAGCAAGATGTAGGGGTCAAAGGTCAGTTCTCACAGGAAACAGAAGGAAGTGGTGTTTGTGTTCACATACTGTAACTTTTCCAACAACAACTGCCAAAACTTGTGTACACCAGTAAAATTAGGTTTAGACTAATCTGGATTTTACAGGTCCGTTTTGAGCACTTCTTCAGTGGTCTAGTGTTTGGTGTTTGTTCAGAGGAGCCTCACAGGAAAGAGCCTCAACAAGGAAACAAGCTGTATCACTAGAGAACTGGGTAACACTTTACAATACGGTACACACAATTGTGAGTATTTAGTTACTAAGGAATGAATGAGAAACAAATCAGGAACGACATGATAATTAATGAATCATTAATAAGTAGTTTCTGAATAACTCAGAATCAAGGACTTTAATAGATAATGATGAGTTGCTAGAGAACAGACTGTGAGTAATTATATTGATTTTGACTATACAAAAAGGGATGACTAAATGTGATTTTAGTTGGACTTTGATGTATATGTGCTCTGAATATGATGATTTAAAAAATTCTGACAACCCTGCTGTCTCTGATTTGCTACTAAGGAACTAACTGTGAATCCCTACATGAAAAGTCAGTAGCTACTTGTTGGTTTTGTATGATGATGCTTTCATTTACTTTGGGCAGAAAATGGGTAAGTAATGGTGAGTTAATCGTGAAGTAATGACGGATTACTTAGTAACTACTCAGTAAAATGTACCACTTAACTTCAGGGGGCACAAAAAGGGTAAGTAATGGCCAGGTAATCATGAAGTAATGAGGGACTACTTAGTAACTACTCATTATGATGTATCACTTTACTTGGGGGTGCACAAAAAGAGACTAATGATTAAGCATTTGGTAAGTATTTGTGCCACTCAGACCCCAGCCTGTTGCGTTAGCCATTCGTGGTCCTCGTCGGCTTGTTAGCACTTTGCTAGGTGCAGTTCTCTTTTTTTTTTTTTTTTTATTCTTTCTGTCGTGTGTAGAAAGGGGTCTTCGCCGTCTTTTATCCTCGTCACCATACAACTGTACACTTCACTTTTCTGGCTCGTACTACTGTCCACTACCGTGTATTACTGCGCATGGCGGCAGGCAGCCACGTTACACGTCACTGTCGCACACATTCTATGGTGTTGTATACACTGTAAACACTACAGTAAGATCAATCCATCTGTCCATCTTGCTGTCCACTTCTGTGTCAGATTTTTCTACGTGACGCGTTGTGCTTAGGTAAAATCTTAAAGTCATAAACATTGCGAATGAAGTCTTCCCATTTTACTTTTTTCGACTCACCATGTGGAAAAACACTGTTCTTTTGCCTGAGACATATGGTCTTTTTTGGTTGAATCCTTGGATACATCAAGTACCCTGGTGCCCCCACCAGAACGCACTTGTTTTCCCTCATGGGTCCACCCCAACTAAATTTTTCGGGAACTCTTCATAGCGTTTTTAGATTGATAAAAGCTTGCTTTTCTTGCGGGCCATGCTTCCTGTTCAGATTCCTCACCAAGGCTTGCTATTACTGTCCTCATTTTCTTTCACAGTTTTTCAAGAAGGGACCTCCTTGAGCTATTGTCTTGTTGTTTTTGTTTGTCCAGACAGTATCACCTCGTAGCAATCCTGTCCCCATACTTTATTTATTTATTTATTCATTGTCATATGCACAGTAAGGAAACATGTTTCCCTGTACAATGAAATTCTGTCTTGCTATCTACAATGAATGCCAGAACAATATAAATCTAAGTATAAAATAAATAAAAAGATAAAATTAAAATCCAGCGCATATGAGAAATACAATAGAAATATAAACTGTACAAACTAAGGAGTAGTGTAACATCAGCTGTATACGCAGTAAAGTGCAGTTACATGAGGTAGTCCATGTTTATAGACTCCTGTCAGCTGTTTAGGAGTCTGATGGCAGTGGGAAAGAAAGAGTTCTTTAGTCTGGAAGTCCTGCATTTCATGCTTCTGTACCTCCGGCCTGAGGGTAGAAGTGTGAACAGTCCGTGCTGGGGGTGGGTGGGGTCCTTGAGGATGGAGGCAGCTCTCCTGTGGACTCTGCGATGGTAAATGCTCTGCAGAGAGGGCAGTGGAGTCCTCTTGATCTTCTCATCAGTCTTCACCACTCTCTGCAGGCGTTTGCGATCCGTAACAGTAGTGCTACCATACCACACGGTGATGCAGCTGGTCAATATGCTCTCAACAATACAGCTGTAGAAGTTGCTGAGGATCTTAGTTGACATGCCAAACTTCCGTAGCCTCCTCAGAAAGTACAGCCGCTGTTGAGCTTTCTTGACCAGCTGTGTGGTATTGACTGTCCATGTGAGGTCCTCGCTGATACCATACACTGGTATATAGCATGTAAGGTAGGCATCATCTATTTAATAATAAGTGATGTGTCGATTTCTTAAGAAACATTAAAAATTTGCAGAGCTTTAAATAAACTGCCAGTTTGTTTGTACCAGAGTATATATACTGTTATACAATTAATTCAATAATAGCAACATAATGTCCATTCATTAGATCTGGATTTAAAAAATCGATTTTCCAGTTCAAATCAATCTTCATTTGAATGAGCTGATATCGATGCATAAAATCCTGAGATCGATCTTTTAATATGCCTTTTCCCGTGGATAGTGTTAGAGAGTGCATCTACCAAAGCATTTTTGCCTGAGGCCAGCGTACTTTTTGAATAGTTTGCAATGGGAGCAACACGTATTTACACTATGCTACAAACGGCAGCAGCGTGATGATGCGTTGAGTCTATTGAAAAATGTTCAGCTTTGGGTAAAACACTGCGATCGTTGCTGTCAGTTTCTACCCAGCTGTCCAATCACAGTGGAGGAGGGGCGGGACAAATACCACAAAAACCAACCGTCACATTCTACATGTGCATAAGCGTTTAAGTTACCTTCTCCGCGTGCCCAAAAAAACTTGTCACAACTTTCATATGCTTAATGTAAACATTAGGGCTAATATTTTTAATAATGCACCAGGTTAGAGGGTTCCTTGTACAATTTACAGCCTTACTTCTCTGAGAATCTCTTTCATATCCAAGCAAAATTGGTATTGTAACTGAAATATCCCTAACCAAATCGATATTGAATTGAATCTAATTAAATCGGAAATCAATTGGAAGTGGGACCTTGTGAATTGGAATCAAATTAATTTGGGAAATCAGTGGTGATACCCAGCTCTATTATAGCCTATACATTGGAAGTATCAAGCCAAGCTGATAACTTACCTTTCCGTGGCCGTGCAGTGGTTCTACTGAGCAAAGCAGTGGCCAGTATGTGGCACCTTTCCAGTTTTTTATATAATTACTAGATCCTGATTTAACTTAGATCTTGTAATTATGAAATAAGGTGTCTAATTATTTTTTCTTTTGTGAATGCAATGCACTTCTCTATATTTCCCACCCATATTGCTAAATTTTTTCATGCAGTTCTGTTGAATAATGCATGTCTTGCCGCTTTCATGGCACACAATAGAAGGCATAATCAGTAGTAACTACAGGCGTGTTTCTTTTAGCCTTCTGGCTTGCTCCTTTAAATTTGAACAATAATCTATATTTTATGTTAGCTAATGCATAGAAACAACAATCGGTATCAGTGTTTTACAAAAACCATCAGCATAATATTGGAGTTGTTGTTATATGACCACTTATTTTTAAGTACCTTGTTTGACCATATAAGAAGTAGACACAAATACCACTGTTAAGAATTGTTTGTTTTTAAATTGTGCTAGAGATAAATGTAACTTTGTGGTAAATTTTGGGCTTTAGTTTGCGTTGCTGTTGTACTGGATGGCATTATATTTTTCTTATTTGTCCACTACATGTTAAGAAATGTATAGTAAATTGTTCTGATGCACACAGAGACTTGCTGAAGACCACCAGGACCAGGTGCATTGGCTGGGACACTAAACCTCTAACTGAGGTTTGGACTCATGTTCTACATGCAGAGAGAAATAAGGTAGACTCTGATCAAAAACAAGCAAAAAAGCTTCCAAATGCACAGTTGATGTTCTATCGGCAGGGTGGCACTCTGAACCAAGGCAGAATGTTACAACAACTGGTACCACAACACCAAAGGTCATGGAAGAGGCAGAGACAGAAGAAGACCAGGCCTATGTAACCAACTTCAAGGTGGGTCCCATATCTCTGACCCCAACAGGCTAAGATGCTAAAGCTGTAAAGGATATTGACACATGGCATGTGACTGCCCCAGCATTCAGAAACCCAGACAAGGAGAGCATCCTCAAACTCAAGCAGGATCCTGGTGGTATGCATCCCCCCAAGGTCTTTTGGTCCCGGGTTTCTAGCCAGCTCTACCACAGGAGGCAGGTCAAATCACAGAGCAGCACATTTTAGATAGTGACAAAGACACACCTGTCATCACATATCAACAGTATGTCCAACTCAGAGATGGTTATAGAAAACCTCCTGAATTGACACTTCTTATAGAAAATAAGTGCATGAAGTTTCTATGATTCAATCCACATTGCACCTATTGCTCCAAAAATAACTATATTTCTCAGAATAGTGGGAGCATCAGGTATTCCAGCTCTTGAGCCCCAATCTGAACTGCTGACTGTGTGTTTTGGGGAATACAGAGGGCAGTATCAATTTATCCTCTGTGATGCGTGCCCTGTAAATTTGATTTGAGATTGGAACATTTGTTACAATGTTGAGCTTAAGGACCCAAGAGCAGACACAGAGATGAGACAAGAATGTGGTTAAAAGGGTGTTTATTTTAAACGGCACTGGGGACTAGGGCTGGCAGCAGAAAACCAGGGTGAGGCTGGGACTGGTGGCTGAATAAACAGGAGTCCAAAGCAGGGAAGTGGGGCAGGCAAGACGAGGACCAAAAGACAGGGGGCTGGAGCCAGAGCAGGTGGAACTGCAGGGCAGAGGAAAAACACAGCCGAACAAACAAGAACAGACTATGTTTAGCAAAAGAGGCTGGAGACACAGACTAACAAGTACTGGTTATGATCTGGCAGCGTGGAAGTTGCTGAGCAGAGTATTAGTAGAGGTCTTCATTATGGAACCAGTTGCAGCTGGTGGAACTCTGCTCTGACTCCAGCACACCTGTTTCCATTCACACACACACACACACACACACACACACACACACACTCACACAGGGAGAGAGAGGGAGAAACCACTCAGGGAGTGGCAGCAGGTGAAGAGGGCCAAGGATGGGAGGTAGAGGGCGTGGCCGGCAACACCATAGACATATATACGTAGACGTCGCATTGGCCTCTGGATCGTACGTCAATGTCACCGCCATATTGGAAAGGGCAACTTGTCCAGAAGGCGGGATTAGAACGGACTGGAAAAAATGGAAAGCCCTGCACTTTTTTAACTGGTCAACCACTTAGGTGTCCATATTCAAATCAAGATCATATTGAGGACTGACTCTTGCAATATTTGGAGTATAATTGCACAATATACATAACATTATATATATTATGCATATATATACATACACCAATCATCCATAACATTATGACCACTGACAGGTGAAGTGAAAAACATTGATTATCTCGTTACAATGGCACCTGTCAGTGGGTGGGATATATTAGGCAGCAAGTGAACATTTGTCCTCGAAGTTGATGTGTTGGAAGCAGGAAAAATGGGCAAGCGTAAGGATGTGAGCGACTTTGACAAGGGCCAAATTGAGATGGCTAGACGACTGGGTCAGAGCATCTCCAAAACTGCAGCTCTTGTGGGGTGTTCCCGGTCTGCAGTGGTCAGTACCTACCAAAAGCAGTCCAAGGAAGGAAAACCGGTGAGCCGGCGACAGGGTCATGGGCGGCCAAGACTCATTGATGCGCGTGGGGAGCGAAGGCTGGCCCGTGTGGTCTGATCCAACAGAAGAGCTACTGTAGCTCAAACTGCTGAAAAAGTTAATGCTGGTTCTGATAGAAAGGTGTCAGAACACACAGTGCATCGCAGTTTGTTGCGTATGGAGCTGCGTAGCCACAGACCGGTCAGGGTGCCTATGCTGACCCCTGTCCACCTCCGAAAGCGCCTACAATGGGCACGTGAGCATCAGAACTGGACCACGGAGCAATGGAAGAAGGTGGCCTGGTCTGATGAATCACGTTTTCTTTTACATCATGTGGATGGCCGGGTGCATGTGCATCGCTTACCTGGGGAAGACATGGCACCAGGATGCACTATGGGAAGAAGGCAAGCCGGCGGAGGCAGTGTGATGCTTTGGACAATGTTCTGCTGGGAAACCTTGGGTCCTGCCATTCATGTGGATGTTACTTTGACATGTACCACCTACCTAAACATTGTTGCAGACCAAGTACACCCCTTCATGGAACGGTATTCCCTAATGGCAGTGGCCTCTTTCAGCAGGATAATGCGCCCTGCCACACTGCAAAAATGGTTCAGGAATGGTTTGAGGAACACGACAACGAGTTCAAGGTGTTGACTTGGCCTCCAAATTCTCCAGATCTCAATCCAATCGAGCATCTGTGGGATGTGCTGGACAAACAAGTCCGATCCATGGAGGCCCCACTTTGCAACTTACAGGACTTAAAGGATCTGCTGCTAACGTCTTGGTTCCAGATACCACAGCACACCTTCAGAGGTCTAGTGGAGTCCATGCCTCGACGGGTCAGGGCTGTTTTGGCAGCAAAAGGGGGGCCTACACAATATTAGGCAGGTGGTCATAATGTTATGGCTGATTGGTGTATATTATTATACTTCTTATACTATTATATTACCGGTATACTATTCACTACTCACTATTTTATTTTATTATTTACTATATTGTACTACTGTTATACTACTGTTTATACTGCATATACTATTTAAATTTAATATTATTATCATTATATTACTATTATAATATTATAATTCTCATACTACACCTTATTGTATTTATAGACTATTAATAATAATAATATGCTATACTGCTGTACTATAGTATATAATATATATCTTTATATTGTTGTACTACTACTACATCTCACTTTATACTATTATATTTCATACTGTTTACTATATTTTTACTATTTCTTACCATATCATGTAAATATGTTATACTGTTATACCATGACTATGTCACTTTACTTGAGATGAAACTGTTAGGCTAAGTGCAACGCTGGTTGCATGTACTGTAATTTTGAGTTTAATGACTTGTATAGTTTCTATTGTTAGTCTTTATTTGTATTTTATTCTGTCTGTCTGTACTTATTCTGTCCTTGAGCTGCTGTAACACATTATAACAAATATGTAACAAAATATACAAAGCAGACCCAGAGGGCTTATAGTAAAAACCTCACCTCTATTATTTACAATTTATCCTAATACTATGGATATTTGTTTCCATAAGATAAGATGAAAAAGAAGAAGAAAAATAATAGTAGTAATATTAATAATTATAAATGAAGCAAACGTAAACACATAACACATAAACACTGAGCACATTAACTATGGCACAGGTGTTTTTTCATGTTAGACTTAAACACTGACAGTGACGGACAGGTTTTGATAGAGAGGGGACTGGTACTGGTATTCAATTACTCTGATTATAGCCTAACTATCAACATTCTAAGTGACTGGAGACAAAACATTTTTTTCTACTCCACGTAGATCATAAACCCTTGAACATAAAAAACGAGTCATCGGTTGGGAGATGTAAACTTTACAGTGCTTTTTATCCAGAAAAAACACAGCTCCTCCGTTTACTTGTATTTGTTTACAGGCCAGTCTTGCCCTTTCCAATATGGCGGACGCGTTGACCTATCGTCAATGCGGCGTCTACGTATATATGTCTATGGGCAACACCACAGAAGCAGATGTAACAACATTGGTTGGCAGTAAGTGATGAAGGCACACTACTTGTAGACAGAGTTTTTGTTAGCTCTGAATTTTGGATGCCTCTGACTGGCAACAACAACCGCGTTTTTCTTCATCTCTACAGATAACTTCCTTTTCGCTGAAAGCTAATATGGCTGTTATTCATTCTATCCACAGCCTAGATTCACCACAGGGAGTTACACTCATGCCTTTAATTGCAGAAGAAGCTCTGCTTTCAGTTCCTAGCAGTTTATGGGCTACTAGTAAGTTTGATTTTGGTAACATGAAAGGTGCTACTCCATAGCACTGTTGTACACCCAAGGTCAGCTTTCAGACCATGCAAAAGACAGTATCCGCTCAGCCCTGAAGCTGTTGAAGACATTGCTCCTGTTAACCAGTCGCTGATCGAAAAAGGTGCCATTGTTGAAAGCCCTCACTCTCCCTATAACACCCCTATTCTGCCTGTGAAAGCCTAATGGTGGATGGAGGCCTGTCCAAGATCTTAGAGCCATAAATGAAGCAGTTCACTATCCAGCTCCATGCGTTCCTAATGTGGTAACTCTCATGTCTCAAGTTCCATCTCATTCCTGTTGGTTTACTGTTTACTGATTTGGCAAATGCATTTTTGTTTAACCAGAAACAGAAAGTCTCGCTCAAGGAAAAGTCTTGCTCTGAAATCTCACGAGAGGTTGAGTTGCAGGAAGACAAAAGGATCTTACTCTTTAACAGAAAGGTCTGTCTCTGTAGGGATCCTTTCCATAATGTTGTCAGACACTTATCAAATAACAGTTTGAGCCTGTCAGTGGCAAAAACAAGCACTTTTAGCAGACAGACTTTTCACGGGTGCAATTGCCCGCAAGCATTACGTTGCAGCTATTGCAGCCTGTTCGTGGATGCTGGAAAGGCGATCTACTGGACCAATTCCAAAACGTTTTGTAAGTATTAGTCATTTCGATCCCAAAATTTGTAAAAATATGGCCCAGCTTTAAAAATACCGGAGTTTCCCTTTAAAGACTGGTTAATCAAGTAGGCTAATCTTAAGAAGGCTACAGAGTTCACGTTGCTATGGACGCAGTTCCAACCATAGAATCTAACAGACTATTTTGTAGCAGAAGCAATAAAATCATTTTTTAATCAATATTTTGTGTCAAATTATTGATTTCTTTAGTAAGTAGCCGTATAATAAGCGGGATAATGTACAGTGAGTGGGTCATTATTGTGGAAATAAACCCTGACAGGTGTCGGGGTCCTGCACCCCTCACTGTACATTATACCTCACGTAACAATGAAAATTGCAAATACTTTTAAATACATATATTTGTGGATTTCTATTACATTTATTTAAAACAAGAAATATTTATGTGTGCATCTGAAATACATTTGTGAACCTTTTCTGAACCTGGACAGACTCACTAGAGTCTTTAAATAATTGTACTAAAAAAACGTATTATCTGTACTGAGGAATTACGAAATCATTTCAATATCAAAGCAGTTCTGAATTCTATAGCACAAAAAATCATAAAAATTAAACCTACTCGCAAGATGCCCTGTCTAAATGAAATGTGATGAAATGTGATTAAACCACCACCCAGCGAGCAAATCAAAACCTCCCCCCTTATTTGTGAGCAGATTTGATCCTTTTTCACCAACAAAATGTCAGACACCAGATCTGTCAAATAACTAGTGACCATAACTGATACACTGTCAGCCCCTGCCCTCCTATATCAGTTCGAGCTGTTTCACTGCGCACATTAAAGGACACGAAAATTAAATACTAAATTACAGTCTTCATCAAGTCCTTTGGATACTTTGCTTACTAAATTTCTTAAAGTCTATGGTTAAAGTAATGGTTAAAGTCTATTTTAACCATTACAAATAGGTCTCTTTCCACTGGTTTCCCTCCCTCCCTTAAACATGCAGTAGTCCTTGACCCTCTCAATTTTAATCATTTTAGACCCATCTCCTAATGACTATTTTTATAAAACATTTTAGAAAAAAATGGTTTCCTGAAAGTTGATCTCTTTTATGAATAATTATAACATATTTGAAAAATGTAGCTTGCAGTTGTCTGTTCACTTCACAGCATTGTAACTGCCTTCATTAAAGTAACAATATTTTACTAACAGCTGATGCTGGTGATCGTTTAGTGCTAATTTTACTAAATCTCATCTAAGCTTTTGACACACTACTACAAGGTCACATTATCCGCAAACACAACATTCATAATCATTTTTATCACTGAAGGCAACCTACATCAGCTGGTATCTTATCTCTCCCAAATCAAGCGCTGGATGTCCCAGAACTTTCTTCAGCTAAAGGAAAATCAATCAGAAATAACTGTCTTGGTCCTCCAAAGTTCATCCCCACTTTGCAGATGCTTCTTGGCCCCCTGTCGGCAAATATCAAACCAGCAGCTAGAAACTGGGTATAGTGTTTGATGGTGACCTCTCATTTGACAAACAAGTCACAAGAGTTGTTCAATCATGCTTCTTCCAACTGAGGAGCATCTCTAAAATAACGTCTTTACTCTCTCATGCTGATCTCGAGAAGGTCATACATGCTTTCATATCATCATGTCTTGACTATTGCAATTCGCTATATTTAGGGTTAAGCAATGTCACACCTTCAGTAAGTACAAAACACAGCTGTTTGATGCTCCCCTACAAGCCAGAGCGCAGCCTCAGATCCTCAGGCAGGGGCCCTTCTGGTTGTTTCTAAATCCCGGTTTAAGACTAAAGGTGACCGAGCTTTTGCAGTCAGGGCCCCTCAGCTTTTGAACTCCCTGCCTTAAGATCTGTGGCTTGCAGAATCAGTAACATCTTTTAAATCACTTCTTAAATTTTTTTTTTTATTAATGTTAGCCCAAATGTTTATTTTTATTTAAAGTTTTATTTGTTTATTTTACTGTTTTTATCTTAATATTTTGGGTATTTTATTCCATTTATTCACTGTTCTTTTATTTGCTGGATTTTATTTAATTGTGGTGCAGATTTGTTTTGATTTTGTTTTTCCTTTATAAAGCACTGTGTGACAATGTTTTTAAAGGTGCTATAAAAATGTGTATTATTATTATTACAGAGCACCAAATGTGGATTATGCACTGCTGAAAATTGTCCCCAACAACCTGTGCCCAAAAGGTGTAGTGGTGGATGAGAACTCAAATTGGGTAGGCCTATTCCTCTGTGAAATGACATGTAAGTTGCATGTTGCCCGTTTGACTATTTAACAATTTACAAACTGGTTTACTATCACTTAATTTTAATGTGAATTTAATGATTAGCTTTACAATGTTTTAATTTGATACATATTAATTTTCACCATCCTCATTATCATATTGAACAATCCACATTAATAGGGCTGACTGTCTGCAAACTCAGACACATGAAAGACAAAAGCATGTTTCCAAATCTCAAATGCTTTCAGCATAAAACGACACTTATGTGCGAAGTTTTCTATTCATTTATTAACAGAACTTTAGGCAGGTTTAATTCACATATCATACGCTCTCATTACTGAAGCCTCGCAGTTATGCATAATAACAATATCTGTCGATAAACTTGTTAAACATGGTGTCCTCCATCATGCGCTAAGACTCAGCTCTCCAGTGTGTATCTGCTGACAGCGTGCGGTCAAGCGTTGCAATTACAGGGACAAGCACACAGTAAACAACACGACGTCACTTCCGCTTTCAGGTTGACAGCAAAACAACAGAAGCAAGAGCGATAAAAATAAATAAAACATACACCAAGGAAACATTTCTCAAAAGCAGCTGCTGTAACAAAATGAAGGTAAGAGAGAGTCCTTGATTTGAATTTAGTCTCTATTAACGACACCTGGAATGACAAAGCTGTTGTGTCAGTGACACAACTGGTATTCAGAAACGTTACAGTCTGTCAATAAACACAATACCATATGTAAAGTCATCTATGTATGTGTATTATAGGTATGGTTTTGTATGTGTGTGTGTGTGAGAGAGAGCGCGCGCGCGTGTGTCGCCTAAAGCGAGCTAACGTTATCAGCAGAGATACTTGTAGCTGTAAAATCAACTCATATAGCCAACTGTAAAATACGGTTTTGCTGTGCAGAAATATGATAGAGGTTAACTGCGAGCGCACATGTAGCCTACATTAGGCTCGCTGACGTTAACAGTTTGATGGGGTGACAAATAACGTGAAAGAAATATCAGCTTAAAGAAATTGTCCTCTTGTTGTGATAATACAATTAAAATGATATTCAAAACGATGAGATGATGAAACAGTTTACCTGAGAGGCTGGAGTTTATCTGAGAATGTGTTGATTATTTCCTATTACTTTATAAGTAGTTCCTGTATTTGGTTGTGTTTTCTGTATTTGCAGCACGTTTTTGTATTTGTTGTTTTCTGTATTTGCAGCGTTCTAAATGCTGCACGTGTTGTCAAATTGATGAAGATATTTTCTTAGTTTGCTTGTGTTTTGTCTATTTGCGTTTTCTATTAAGTGTGTGTTAAGTTGCAGTGTGTTGAACTCTCAGGGCCACTGTAGTAAAAGTATAGGCTACTTTACTACATTTCAAAGGGAACATATTGTGTTTTTACACCACTAACAATAGGCTACATTACACAGCCTTTACTGGCTACTTTGAATAACATATAACATATAACATAACGTATATGTTGATGAAGGCCGTCCTAGGAATTACATTTTATTTGTTGTTTATTTTTCACAGTTAGTCACATTCTTTATAACAAATAGATTTTTCTTTCTTTCTTTGAATCTGAAGGCTGAATAATTGCTTTATGGGCCTTTTGGCAATAAATTAATAGTTGAGCTAATAATGGAAATTATATACATTTTTATTATAGAATTATATCTATAGCTAAATAGGAAGTTTATTATTTATTTTGTTTATTATGTCATTTTTACTTTGGCAACAACTACTCGTACTGGAGTCCATATTAAAATATACTGTATAGTCAACAAATAATAAAACATTTACAATATCACCTTGACACCTAACCCAATAAAATTACATCAAAACCAAACATATGACATACAAACATTAAAGCTGGGGTAGGCAAAAGCTGTGCAACCTATGCAAAACCTTCCGCCTCACAACAACTTGTGGAAAAACTGAGATTGCTGGAGGTCGACACCGGCATCTGCAATTGGGGTCTTAATTTCCTCTTGCAGCGGCAACAGACAGTCAGAGTGGGCAGTAGGACATCAAAAACCATTCAAGTGAGCACAGGCTCACCGCAAGGCTGTGTGCTGAGTCCCCTGCTGTTCTGTCTGCTCACCCATGACTGTCCTGCTACACACAGCAATAACTACATCCTAAAGTTTGCTGATGACACAACAGTGGTGGGTCTCATTAGTGGGAATGATGAGTCTGCTTACAGGATGGAGGTGGAGAAACTCACATCATGGTGTTCATCTCACAATCTGGTACTGAATGTGGAAAAAATGAAGGAGATGGTAATTGACTTTAGGAGAGGTGGTGACAGGCACCACAAACCACTGACAATCGACGGAGCTGCGGTGGAGAGGGTCGGGAGCATCAAGTATCTGGGAGTTCACCTATCTGGCGACCTGACATCCACCACCAATACCACAGCAGTTGTCAAAAAGGCACAGCAGCGGCTACATCCCCTCCGGAGACTCAGAAAGGCTGGACTCTCCATCCCACATCTCATTACCTTCTACAGGGGCACCATTGAAAGCATCCTCACCTATAACATCACATCCTGGTTTGGAAACTGTAAAGCCTACGAACAACAGCAGCTAAACAGAGTGGTGAAGACAGCAATCAAAATCATAGGTGCCCCCCTCTCTTTTTTGATGGAGATTTTCCACTAGCGTTGCATCCGCAGAGCCTCCACCATGTTAAAAGACTCCCATCACCCCTCTCAGGGTTTGTTCTTACTCCTGCCTTCAGGGAAGAGATACAGGAGCATCCGCTGCAGGTCCAGCAGGATGCTCAACAGCTTCTTTCCACAAGCTGTAAGACTGTTAAACAATCTCCATCACCTTCCACTCCCTAGCACAATATAATTTATCTGATTTTAGATTTCTTACCTGTCCATTTTAATGTGCTGCTATTTTATTATATTTAATTTTTATACATCCATTTTTCTAATTTAAGTTGTCAATGTTTGTTGAATGTTTGATTTTATTTTATTTTATTGCACTAGTTGAGGAACAGTTTTTCGTTTCTCTGGGTATGTAAATACTCGGGAAATGACAAATAAAGAAATCTTGAATCTTGAATCTTGACACAGCTTTGATGTGAGCAAGCATATTGCACTGGTCCCACCATTCAGAGAGTCTGAGGTGGATTCGTACTTTAACGTATTTGAGCGTATTGCAGCCACTTTGAGTTGGCCAAAGAATGTTTGGCCCTTGTTGCTTCAGTGTAAATTGGTAGGGAAGGCTCAGGAGGTATGTGCCACCCTCACAGAGCTTAGAGTATGATGTTGTTAAAGCTACTGTGTTACGTGTATATGAGTTAGTGCCTGAAGCATATCGACAGAAATTCAGAAATTGTGGAATAAGTGCCAACCAGACTTATGTTGAGTTGGCGCGTGAGAAAGGCATTCTTTTTGATAAATGGTGTCAAGCCAGTAAAGTCAAAGATGCCCAGCTGCGAGAGCTTGTGCGTGTTTGCCAGAGCGCATTGTTGTGTATTTAAATGAACAAAAGGTTACGTCTCTCGCCGAAACTCCAGTCCTTGCAGATGAGTTTACGCTAACTCATACAAGTGTTTTTGTGTCTTCAGTGCAGCGTGAATCTCTGGAAGGCCTACCTGTTGAAAATAAAAAAAGGAGGTCACCCAAAGTTTTCCGGCGCAATCATTCGGCAGCGGGTGAGACTCGCGAGTGTTTTTACTGTCATGAAACGGGCCACTTAATTGCAGCCTGTCCTGTATTGAAACAAAAAGAACAGTCAAAAGGTAAAAACCCCTCTGCTGTAGGATTAATTCAGAGTGAGCCAGTCGCTGGCCAGTATGAGGTTTTGACGGAGTAGGGAAATTGATGACTTTAAGCCTTTCATTACGCAGGTTTTTTTTCCCTGACTGGCAACGAGGTGGACAGGGTTCCCATTACTATTTTGAGAGACACTGGGGCAAAGCATTCCCTGGCCCGACATGGTGTGGTGCCTTTTTCTGAGCAATCGTACTGTGGATCTAACCTATTTGTGTGAAGCAGCACACGTAAAACACTCAGTTTAGCTCCCCACACCGAGACACTTTCCTCCTCCTTGGTGTCTGGACCAGTGCGAGTCTGTGTACGTGATTGGCTGCCTATTGCAGGGGTTGATTTCATTCTTGGCAATGATTTGGCTGGAGAAAAAGTGTTTCCTACTACTCCTGAGGTAACTGAAAATCCTACTGCTGATGTGTGTGTTGTTGCTCCTGCTGCGCTCGATGCGCCGCCCATTTTTCCGGTGTGTGTTGTGACGCGTGCCCAGGCTCGTAAGCTTTGTGATTTAGCAGAACTTTCTGACTCGTTTTTGAACATGTCTGATGATTTAGTCAGCCCCTCGTCTTCTGAACTGAAAAGGGTGCCTGTTTCGATTGAGGTGGTACCAGATAAGAAAGACTTGTGTTTGGCAGTAGATAAAGATAAGCTCACCAAGGCTCAGCAAGCTGACGCTACGTTGGCTAAATGTGTGTCTGCTGCTCAGGAACAGGGAAATGTTACACAGCCTGTAACTTACCTGTTTGATGATGGTGTTTTGCTGCGTAAATGGTCTCCAGGAGCTGGGATGGAGTGTGATGTGGTTTCTCAGGTGGTTGTGCCAAAAGAGTTCTGTCTCCAAGTGTTAGGTTTAGCCCATGACCACGGCCTGTCTGGCCATTTGGGAATAAAGAAAACATATAACCGGGTCCTCCAATATTTTTTCTGGCCTGGGTTAAAATCCGATGTTGTGAAGTTCTGTCGCTCTTGTCATGTTTGCCAGATAGCAGGTAAATCAAATCAGGTTATTCCTCCAGCTCCGTTACATCCCATCCCTGTAATGGGCGAACGCTTTGAGCATGTGATACTGGATTGTGTCGGGCCCTTACCAAAAACCAAGGCTGGTCACCAGTACCTGCTTACCATGATGTGTGCAGCCACCCGTTTTCCTGAGGCCGTCCCACTGCGCACATTGAGAGCTAAAGCCGTGGTGAAAGCCTTGGTTAAGTTCTTTTCCACCTTTGGGTTGCCAAAGCGCATCCAAACTGATCAAGGGTCTAACTTTATGTCCAAGGTATTTGCACAGGTGATGGCAGAGTTGTCTGTTAAGCATCAGGTCTCCAGTGCATATCACCCGGAGAGTCAGGGCGCATTGGAGAGATTTCATCAGACATTGAAATCTATGTCACGTAAATTTTGTGTTGAGTCTAACAGGGAGTGGGATGAGGGTCTGCCACTGCTACTGTTTGCCATTCGTAAGACCACGCAGGAGTCTCTGGGGTTTAGTCCGGCTGAGCTGGTTTTTGGGCACACTGTGCGTGGCCCGCTGCGCTTGTTGCAGGAGAGATGGTTTGCAAATGGGCCCAGCCCAGGTTGCACACTGCTTGTGAGCTGGCTCGCAGATCCCTCTCCGCTGTACAAGTCCAAGATGAAAACAAGGTATGATGAGAAAACTGTCCGTCGCACTTTTCAGCCAGGTGACCGTGTGCTGGTACTGTTACCTATTGTTGGTTCCGCTTTTGAGGCAAAGTTCTGTGGTCCTTATGAGGTTGAGTGGAAATTGAGTGACACAGATTATGTGATTAAAACGCCAGATAGGAAGAAAAAGTCCCGTGTGTGTCACATCAATATGCTCAAACAATATTTTGATCGGGATACTTCCTCCGACATGCCGTCTGTGATGTCATGTGTCTCTCCTGTGGTGGCTGTGGTGTCCCCATCATACTGTCCCGAGGAGGACAGGTTGCGTGGGCAGCCGGGTTCAGTTCAGTGTGCGCGCTTAGAGAATTCCAAGATTCTGGTGGCAGTTCTCAGCACCCGTTCTTGTGTATTCAGACCACAATCCTCTTGTGTTTTTATCCCGTATGCGTAATCACAATCAGCGTCTTATGCGCTGGTCATTACTGCTGCAGGATTTCAACATTGAGATCCACCACATAAAAGGGACTGATAATCTTGTGGCTGATGCTTTGTCTCATGCTGGGTATTAGGAATCAAAACATTTCTTGTGGGGGATGAAATGTCTTAGGTGGGGGGGTGTTATGACCCTGGGTCAAAATGTGTATATTTTAAGTGTGACTGTGATTTTGATGTTGTGGTCCCTCCCTGCCTGAAGGTGGTGCTGTTCACCCTGTTCTGTGTTTTTCCTAGTATGTTCAGTTCCAGGTGGTGGCTGGTGATTGGACGGGAGACTGATGGCGCCTACTTTGAAATGGCACCTGCCCAGGCCGACCTCACTCCTTCTCTTTGCCTGACTCACAACCAGACCGTGCCGTGCAGTGCTGAACTGTGTGTCATTGGATTGAAATTGTTGTCTTAGTGCTAATGTGCTTAGCTACTGTTCTTACGTGAATACCTTTAAAAAGAGCAGTCCGGGTACCTGTAGGGGAGAGAAGCTGTTTTTGTTTTTACCATTGTTTTCTCCTGTTTTATGTTAGGGAGTTAGGTAAGATCCCTGTATTTGTTTTTTCTGTTTCTTTGGATTAGGTAAATTAGTTGGGTTCACATAGATTGTTTTGTTTGTTATTTTGGCTGTGCTCTCGCCAATTATACCCTGTGATATGAATGAATCATTTCTGTTTGGACTGCATCCGTTGTGGCACTGACCATCTTTGGGAGCAGGGAAAGAGGGGAGTCATTTTTTTATGTTGTGCACCGGTTTACCCCTAGGCCGGGCATAACACCCTGCGAAACCGTATCCTTTGTAGGGCTCGCTCTCCATGGTGTGAGCCTCACTGAGACCGCGGCCCCTCCCGCCGCAACTTGTTTTCTCAAAGACGCCCCTCCAGGGCTTTGCGGCCGCAGAGCAGAGCACCCCAGGCTTCAGAGGCAGCTGCAACGCCGTCCAGCAGCGGGAAGAGAGGCTAGTACACCACACACACACGCCACTGTCCCCCGTTAAAAGTTATTCCCCACTGTTTGTCATCATGCCCCTTTGCCACTCGTCGATACGAGCGCCATGGCATTGAACTTAATGAGCCAGAAGCTCCATGTGGAGCTGGGACGTGTTGTTTTGTACACACCGCTGCAGGCAAAGGAGGTATTGGAAATTTATCACAAGTTTCAGGATTTTCGGCAGGATTTTATGCCATTCAGTCAGGCTTTCACCGTCTGAAGGTACGTGCACGCACATCTGCTCTTGCAGCTTAGCCACTACAAACGCACTGTCTCTCTGAAATAACCTGTGATTGGCTAAAGTCTACCGTCACGGGCTAGATTTTCTGAAGCCTGAAAACAGAGGCAAGAGGGGGGGCTGAAGTAGAGGTCTGCTGTCAGACCACTTGAATTACAATATGCTGCACGGTTAATGACATTTTTGACCAACGAGCCCAAAAGAAAACTGCCTACCCCACCTTTAAACAATACAATCTATACTGTAAAGAAAGTAAGGAATACTTGTTTTATTTATTTACGTTGTATGCCTGTCTACAAACATAACCGTTTAGTTGTTTCGTAAAACCTTTTTTACTAGATTCTTGAAATATGAAGTATGGCAGACTGTTTCATTGAGATACATGTACATGCTCTGTACATCACTTTTAAGGTAAGTTAACGTAGGTACTTCTGTAGGTACTTCCAATAATATTTT
This sequence comes from Macquaria ambigua, assembly GCA_008360985.2. Lineage (NCBI taxonomy): Eukaryota > Metazoa > Chordata > Actinopteri > Centrarchiformes > Percichthyidae > Macquaria > Macquaria ambigua. The sequence goes on along the minus strand of VMKM01000607.1, from coordinate 953 downwards.
TGAATACAGATAATATAGTTGTTTAAAAACTATTATTCTAAACAAAGTTAATAGACTACATGTTAACCTGTCTTCAACTTTGTTGCATGCAAGATCAGATGTATTTTATATTTGAATCTATACTTAATTTTTTGAACAGCGGAGTGCTCGTCACATTGCTCTATTCTGCACTAACTGAAGCTTATCCAGCTCTTTTTTTGCTGCACATGATCAAATTACTGAGCAGTGCCATGGCTTGTATAACCTGTAAGGTGCAACTAGGAGTAACGATGGGTTCACATAGGAGGTGGACGTGCCGCGAAGTGCCACGATATGCCAATTCTAGCGTGAGCAGCTAGCCTGGCTGTTCACACCAGAAGCGCATTTCTCTGTACCGGTCAACAAGCGATCCTGCTCCTCTGATCTTTTTGCTGTTGTTATGTGCTGCGGATCATACAACTGCCGGTGCTTCTCCACTTCTACGATCAACTTTCTCTCTCTCTCTCTCTCTCTCTCTCTCTCTCTCGCTTGCTCGCTCACCCTCTCTCTCACTTGCTCGCTGCTTGTGTGTGTGTGTGTCTGCTCGTCTCTGTCTGCTTGTGTGTGTGTCTGCTGGTCTCTTTCGCTCTCTGTTTAGGCACACCTGACAAATATGTGGAATAAGTACTAATTTAAAAAACACAGAGGGGCAGGAAGGGTTGGCAAGTAGGGTGCATATTCTATCATTTATCAGTATCAGATCAGTTATATCATATATAATACATCATTTCTATCCTTTATAATGTGTTTTGGTGCCAGATCTATCATGGTGGGCGGAGAAAATAGAACAGACGCCGAAACGATCGCTGCAGAGCGCGAGCCAGCCGCGGAGCTCCGCTGTGCAGTGCCTCCTGTGTGAACAGCCCAATTAATTAACATGGAAGCCGAATGGAAGAGGGCAGCAATTCGCGGCACTTCGGGGGGGGGGGGGGGGG